>JAREIS010000753.1:0-53578 GCA_030060385.1 Muscicapa striata striata | reverse complement strand
CAAGAGTGATAATCAACTTTCTTCTTAGCGACAGAAGTAGCTGTAAAATAGTTCTTTTCTTTCCCACCCTGCCTTTTTTCTTGTGAATTTCTTTAAAGTTTGTTTTCCTTGTATGTGAACAATTCCTTCACTGTGTGACTTGATGGAGAGGCTCTTTCCTAAAATAACCATTAAAAAGGTATGTAAAGGTTCTGTTGTCATACACAGAACTGCACTTGTTTATTATTTTAATATTTAGCTAAAATTCTGGGATTTTTGTTTTGAAATACACAATTAAGACATAGGATAAGGAAATGCAATGTCAAAAATATAATTCTGAGCGGTTAATAATTCTTACAAAGAAACAAATTTAGTTTGAGTGTAAATTTTTTCAGTGTATTGAGAAATGATACCAAAGAGAGAAGTACAGGGTGCAGCAGTTTCTTGTCTAGATCAAGTTAGGTTCTATAGATTTCTGCAAATAGAATGTTTTCCTTAAAGATATTGCCTGTGTCAGGTTAACAAAATCAAGTACATTGCTTGATTTCTAAAAGCAGCATATGTGGAGAAATTTCTCAGATCTGTTCTGAGAGCTATTTGTGTGTCTTAACACCCATTGAATTTTCAGTTCAATGGGAATTAGGCATCTGAAGAACTTCAGAAATCTGGCTTTTAATTTACTCTTTAGGCAGGGGAATGAGGAGTTTGTGCTGTTGGCTGCTTCCTTGCCTTTCAGTGTTCTAGCAGGTTCAGATTAGAGTGTGGGGATGAACCCTGCAGCTGCCTTTGGAGTTCAGTGTGTGTATGTGTTTGAAATAGTTGTATTTTTTTAATGTTGCTTTTGCATTTTCAAACAAGTCCTCTTTCTGAAGAGTGAAAGAGTAAAACCATGCAGTAGGATATGCTGGATGAGGTGAGGGTGTCTGGTCTGTTTTGTGCTTATCATGAGAACAGGACCCGAATTAAGACATCTTGGTAGCTGATTTTAGTTAAAATCCAAATTGCTGTAAGGAATTTATTATTTTCTGATGGAACAGAGTTCTGCTGTTAGGAGCAGACTGCTTCCAGCTAATTACACTATGACAATGAAAAGATATCATTTCAAGCATGGGCTTCAAAACACAGTACCTCATTGATTTTTAGTATATCAGATGCTTACACCAGAAGTGGAGGGTCACAGGCACAAAATAATCTGTATGAATTTTGATCTTAAACATTTTCTTTTCATTAGTAGTAGGGAAACTGACTCAATTCCTACTGCAACTAAGTAAAGAAAAAGTATGTGACTTGTTGGTACATTATGGAGCTGCTTCTTAATATGAATCAAATGTCTTCTTGTGGTCCCAAATATGAACTCCTTTGACAGTCTGCAACACTTCTGTATCTGTTTTGTTACCACAAGTGCCATCTCTCATAACCAGAATGTCAAAATGGATTCATTAAAACACAAGTCTTGTGTGTAAACAGATTTAAAATAAATGAGTAGTAGGTGGCCTTCTTTATTCCTGCCCGGTAAGGTCATGTGAAGGAGATAATTTAAGATAAGCACACAACATAGCCTTTAGCAAGGGAGAGCACAGCAAAACTCAGTTCTTCATTTTCTACAGTCTACTGCTCTCAGCGACCTGTACTGGATGATCTCTTCTGTACTCCTCCCTCTATAAGGGCACCTATTTATTTTGCCTATGTGAGCTTTTTAGTTTACCTTTCTATTACATTGCTCCTAGCAAGGAGAGGGTGTTTTGCAGAAATTGTACCTGGAAAAAAACCTAAATTTAATTTCTTAAAATGAATAAAGTGTTTGGATTGATCATGACAGCTTTCAAAGCAGTCAGTAAGGTTTCACCTGTTCACCAGAAGGAGAAACTTGTCACCCTCTGTTTTTGGTTTTGTTTGAATAATAAACGTGGGAGCTTCTTGTCTCTGATAGATTGGGAAAATGCGAATTTAGAATCATGCTAGAAGTGGTGGTTGTTTTAAAATACTCCTGTGTGTGTTTTTCAGGAATGTAGCTTGTATACAAATTCTCAATGTATCATGGTAATTGGCAATCTTCCATCCATACTCATGCCTGTTGTTCAGCAGTGCTTGCTCATACTGCTCCATACCCCTTTGGTATCTCCCCTGAATTTTGGCCACGCAGAGGGTCAGTTTTGCTGTTATTTACACCCATGTCTCATTCTTTGTCTTAGTGTAATAGCAGACATGAGGGGCCAAGTGGGTCTCATGCTGCAAATAAATAAAAATTACTTGTTTCCATTGGTCTGAAATAGAGAAGAATGAAACAGTGGCCTTAAGATTGGTGTTAGTGCCTTCATCCGCTGTTGATAGAAAGTGATGAAGTAGGCAGGGTAGCACTCTTCTGCATCTGCCCATGTTGCAGGATGCAGTTGATAGCAGTTGGTGCCAGCATAGTGGAAAAAGGTTCCCCAAAGTTTCATCAACCAATCTGCCTTTTCATTACCACCTTCACAAGGAGAAAAGGTGTCTGAGGGAGAGCTTAAGTCACATCCTTCAGGTTAATTCCCTTTGGTGGTTTATCATCCCTTTCCAGTAGTCTAATGTTGTGACCAAAGCATCAGTGCAGAATCACTGACAATGGTTTTCTGCAGCCCTTCTTTGAGAGGTGACAGTGGACAAGTTGGGTATCCCAAGAAGAGTCAGTACGGCCTGTATCAGTCAGTTGTGGCTGCTGATGTTTTCTCAATCTAAAAATGTTTTTTGTACACCAGCCAAACATTTTGTATTACTGTTTTTATTGTTGACAGTGTTTTATCTGTGTCTTTATCTGATATGACTTCAGGTAGTTTTGTTTGCTCTGGCACATTAACTGGTGTGAAATTTTGTGTAGCAGTTCTTCATCTATTTTGACATGTGTATCTGTCATTTTTATCAATTTTTGCCAAGGCCAGACTGGTAGAATCTTCATCACAGTATTTGTTCTGGAATTGTCTGTGTGAACCCCTTCACATTAATTCTCTTTCTTGGTGGCTGAACAGCCCTGTGTTTTCTGAAAAGGAAGATTTCATTTATTTATATGCTGATGGAACAATTTATTAAACTGCTGGCAATAGTCAGTCACTTGTTAATTGTTTATACTGCATTTCAGTGCAGAAACCCTGACTGATACCATAAGCTTGGCCAAGTGCAGGGCAAACAGAGAGAACCTCTGCTGCTGTCTGCAGGGCAAGTAGGAAAAGAGCAACCAAGTCCCAAAGAGGTGCAGCTGTTTTGCTCATGATGACATAGGAACACTATCTGAGCTGGGAGTGACATGGAGGCTTATAACTTAAAGCCCAAAGTACTGCTTTTGTACATTGCTCAACCCTCCTGATCTCAGAGACCAGCCCACACTCCCACAAGACATCATTCTGATTTTGGTTATGAAAGGATTTGTTAAATTTTTAAAACTGTTCTGGTGTTCTCCACTATAAGCTCTTCTGCCTCAGTAAGCCCAAACCTTCCTATCTTTGTTTCTGTTAAAGCCAACTGAAAAATATGTGTGGATGGGGAGCTGGTACAGCCCAGCCAGATTTGGTTTCAAGGGTACATTTCATTACTTACTCATTTTACTCCATTCAGAGTTTCTTTTATGTTCAAACCCTCCAAGACAACCAATATCTCTAATTTTTGCATTCTCAGTGGAAGGAATTAAGTAGTCTGAGGCTCTGGATTTACTGCTGGATTTGCTGGAAAATGTATTCTCTGTTTCTTGCAGGTTTGATTTCTGTTAGGTCCTGGGCATTAATGGTTTGGGTTCTGATTAAGCTGGACATTGACTTTACCCTCGTAATTTGCTTCCAACACTTGTTGTGTCCTGCAGTACTCAGCTTTGGCACTGGGAATAATCAGGCTAATGATGCTGCTCTTTCCTTTGGGCTTCTCCATCGTGTTGGAAGATTTTGTCCCACTGGCAACACCAACATTGCTGCTCTGCCTGCAAGAAGGCACCTGTCTGCTTCCTTAGTTGTGTTGCTCTTGGAAGGGCAGTAACAATGTGAGGCTTTCTTACCCTTGTACAGCCCACTGTGCTCCTTGTTCATGCCTCCATCACCTGCTTCATTCATCCTCAGGTCTGGAGCTGCTTAGGATTTGTTTCATGTCTGTCTTCCTCCGTTGCTTTTCCTCTGAGAGCGCACTGAAAGAATAATGGGAGTGTTGGAGAAATAAAAAGCAATCTGGAAACAGAGATTGGGGATAAAGGAAAGGTTTAGATGAGATGAGAGAGGGGAGATGTAGCAGGACACAGAATAAACAGGTTCCAAAAGTTTCTTTTTCTTCTTAACACATTTAAACCTGTGAAGTTTGCCACAACTCTAATCTCATTCAGGTACTTCAGTCATAACTGAAGTCATAAACTCTGTGAGTTTGTGTATGAGAAGTCTTTCTCTTTTTTGTTGTAAGTTATTATTTAGAGAATCCTAATGAGCCATGATTGTGCTGTAGGCTAATAGCTATCCAAGGGATTAAAAATTGGGGGGAACAATTATTTGAATGCAATATTGCTTTATCTTCATTACTGCCAAAATCTGAAGGGTATTATTACTGTAAGCTGACTATAGTAAGTTGCATCTGATTTTATTTTAATTAGTGAATTGTTACCTCCAGAAATACTGATTAATGCCAAGAAACTGTTGTGTGATAGGTCTGATGTACTTCTAGTTCAATTCCTCACTGTTGGAATGAAGGGAGGGGGGAAAAAACCAGTAAGTTAGCAAGTTTTTTCTTGGTGCTTTTTACTTCCTTACACACTTCTTTATTTAGTGTACAAAGGGATTCAAATGTCATGGCTGCTGTTGAAGGTTACTTTGGGGTAGCTGTGTTCCCTATCCCTCAATAATTCTTCCTGTTCAAAAGAGTGTGGGGTTTATGAGTCTGACTGTTGTGCTAAGCAAAGTTGTAGGCGATGTGGAACACTTCGATGTGGAGTTTCTATGTCAGTCCTGATGACAGCCTTCAAAGCCTCAGAAAGTGATGAAGGGATACACCCTCACAGGGATTGGCTTCTTATACTGAAAAATTCACATGTTGTCTCTGGGTGTACTTGACACATCTGGTGAGATATTTTTCAACACTGGATGTGGTGTTTATGGTTGATGACCTCTTGGGTCAGTAAACAGGAGGTGGAAAGCAGGTCTTCTGGAGCTAAATACAGTAACTTCAACAAGTTAAAATAAGATGCTTGACTCTAGCAGAGTGAGCTTTCTACTTTAGAAACAGCAGGCCTTCTAACACATTGCAGTGGCATATGTAATAATCACTGAAAATAAGTAAAGCATACATAAATTTTAAAAATTGACATGCCATTGTCATCATTTTTACATATAATTTGAAAGGCAAATTATGTTTCTATAGTCATTTCCTCTATTCTCTGCAGCTTTCATTCTTGGCTGTCAGCAAATGGCTCATTAAGTGCTAATATTAAATTCGCTAGTGTATAAAAGGAATGGGCCCCTGAGCCACTGATTAAAAAGCAAGGTAGAGAAGGCCAAAGCATTTAATTGGAAGCATGAGAGCTGTTAATCCTTTTGTTTTTTTCCAGTCAACAAATTGCTGTTAAAATGAAAGAGGGAGAAAGGCTGTGCTTTTTTAGAACATAAAAGGTTTGTGAAGAAATCCTTCAGGCCCTCTTGTCTTGCCCCTCGTGAATGCAAAATAATTCACTGAGAGGGGACAGTTATGACACACTAGAAATGTTTCAAGTATTGCAGAGTGTAAATATGAAGGTTTGAAAATGAGGAAATGACAGATAATGCACACTTGTGACTATGTGTGCAAGTCCTAGCAATTTTTGGTAGTGACATTAATGTTTTGAGTAGCATTTAACAACAGCTTCTGAATTGCTTTTTTGGATAACTGGCAGTCAGAAAAAGTGGCGAGATGTTTTCATCTCTTGATTCAGCCCTCCCTTGATGACATTGTGTTTTGTTGTGAAAGGATGAAAGTACCTTCCCAAATTAATGGCTATGCAGGAGGGAAGAGCAGTCGCTCTGGTTACTCCAGAAAAAGCCTTTTGAGTATTACCTTTGATAAATATTCAGTGTGGCAAAAGGCTCCTGCAAGGCTAAGGCTTGTCCCCATCCTGGTTTAGTTGTGGCTTGCACCATTCTTAACTGTGCTGTGTGTTGTTTGCCGTGTCTTTTCAATGTGGTGGCCATGGTTGGGACAAGGGATTTCTACTCTGAGCACTACAGTCCAGTGTCTGGCAGAATGGTGTCAGCCATAGCTTGGCCTCCAAGCAATACGTCTGTACAAATTTTAAGTACTAATGTGTAGTAGCATAAGCAGTCAAACAAAAACAGATGTGTGGAGAAACAAAGGGAATTTGTTCTCAAAGGTTTCAACAAGGGACCCCCCAGGAAACAAAGGGAGCATGGAAAAGGCATCCTTAAAACAATGCCTGTAACAAATAAACTGCTCATATATGAAGTGTTTGGCAAAAAAATGAGCCTTGGAGCATGGCAGGGAGATCCATTGAAGAGTTCAACTCTGCAGACTCTTTTGATTTAAAAAAACCCAAAAAAACAATGAGAGAGAGAAAACATGTAAATATATAATGGCTATAAATCATTGGGTTACTCAATTATTCATATCCATGCAAACCCCATGCATTTATTCTAAGAGAGAAAAAACAAAAAGGGATACTTTTTCTTAGTTGTTTTTTATTATAAGCAATAGAGAAACTATTGTAGGTGATCTTTGTTCTTTCACAGCATTTGTAGTGTTCATTTATTTTAAGTGCTTTACTGAGTCAGTTTACTGGCAAAATTTTTTCAACAGTAGCATTGACCTTTCAGCAGATGGCACAGAATAATGGTGGGAAACAATTTTGGTTTTCAAATCATTTATTACTGGTGGACAGTCACATGCTCTGTAACCTTGAGGACATGTCAGAAGTTCTCTAGCCCTTCTGTGGATGCCTCACAGTAGTGTCATGGGTAGGGATTTTTCAGTGAATAAAAAAAACAAATAAAAATAAGAAGAAGCCTGTTAGCATCCATGCTGAAAACTTGAGATTAATTAGATAAATGTTTCAGTATTATTTGCTTGAATCCTTGTAATGGAACAAAATTTCCTGCCGATGTAGTTTGATTGACCTCAGGGAAGGTGAGCCACGGCGGTGAACTTGGCCTGTGATTTCTTTATAATACAGCACTGGCTCTAATTTGCCATTCTTTTTTTATCCTGTTAATCCCAAATTAAATGCTTGGCAATAGCCATTATATGGCAGTGGATGACTTGCCAAGTTTGAGAGTGTGTTCATTGCCAGCTGTCGTGGTGCTGAGCTGACCCTGGTGCTCTCAGAGCATGCAGCCTTCAGCAGTTCTGCCACTTCTACAGAGACGAGTCTGCTGGGAAACCTCAAGAATTAATCCCTCCCCACCTGTAGCAAGTCAGATCCCCACAATGTTTGACTGTTGCTGGTATCCCTCTGCTGATGACTCCTTGTCCTCCAGGCTTTGATGGAGCTCCTTGTCTCCTTGTGCTGGAGCAGCTGAGTAATGTTTGCCATGTTGAAATGCCTCTCTGCACTGGTGAAGGGAAGCAGGGCTCGGTATGTACCCTGGCCAGGAGAGGACCCATTCTGTGTGTCTTTGCTTTTGCATAAACAAGGTCTTTAATGCTATTTTGTGTGGCAATCTGTTTATGAATTATGTAGCTCTACATTTCACACACTCTGGTTATAGTGTTTGAATTTTAGTCAGCCCTTTCTAACTGCTGCTGCAGGTTTTGGTGTTGCAGCAAATACCTCCAGCTCCTTCTACAAGTGGGTTCAAGTCGTCATCTAAATCTGGGACACGTTTTCCCCTCTTTGTTTCACTTATCACAATACATGATGACCTCTGCTAAGAGAATATTGTGCTGAGCTGAAATATTTCTGATTTTGAAGTGGCATTTTGTTAAGAGTTCTTTCTCTGGCTTTCTGGGGAAACAGCCTTTCTCATTACTATCACTTCAGTATCTTTATATGCCTACTTACAGCTTCATATATTTATTTTTGAGTAATCAACAACATGAGCTGTATCATTGGAGTATTCTTAACAGGCACTAAGGGGGCTGATTCAGAAATTTTTCAGGTCAGGTGGACTCTTTTAGTTGATCTTTGTGAACCTTGTGTAAGATTGATAGAAGTGGAAGCACACTAAGTAACTCCCTGTCCACATTGCTATCAGTCTGAATGCTGAATCTCTTTGATTATGGTTGAATCCTGTCAAGTTTTCTAGGAGTAATTCCTGAAATGGCCCTTGCGGCTTGGGAGGAATAATTCAGAATTTGTAACTAAGCCATTACTCCTGGAAACCTGCTGCTTTGAACCTTTCTGTGCAGCCCGTTCCTTGATGCCATGAAACTGTCTCCAGTTGATACTTAGCTTGGGTTGCAAACTCTTATTCATTGCTCAGTGAAAACAGCCTAGAGACTAAATATTGGCATTTTCTTCATTTTGTTGTTAGTTTATCTGTTTTGTTGTTGTTGTACATAAACTGTGTAGAAAACACTCTCAGAACAGGGACTGACTGCTCTCTTGAACCTCACAGGGTTTAACTCTGAGAATACCAAAGGAGAGCTTAATTTTTGAAGATGAGTGAGCAGCAAGGCAGTCACTCACTAGGTATGCACACTTATCCTGCACAATTGAAGTCTTCAGTGAGAATATTAAGCACTTAATTGAAATACACAAAGCATTGGTAGCATTTTCATGGTGCCCAGCTTGTTCTTCAACTCCTGATTATTCCTGCCAGGAATTGAGTAAACATGAGGAGTCTTACTTTCTTTCAGGTTAAATTGAAGAGTTATCACATGAGTATACAAGCACAGCCCAGTGTATCCTTTGTATTTTGTTCCCCTCTTCTGTCTTGATACAACTGAAATAAAACATTCGGTACATACCTCTGTTGACTTCTGCCATTTATCCTGTCTCAGAGAATGCAGACAATGTTGTTTAATTAGGCTAAGGAAGGACTTCTAGACTGCCCCTGTAATCATTACTAAGATGTTCAAAGCCATTTCCTCTAAAGTGCTTGGAAGCCTGGTCCTCAACACTCAAGTTAAATATGATGGAATTAATTTTGTGGATGGCCTCATGATGGAATGCATGATAACATCAGCCCTATGAAGAGGATTCCAGTTAGTGTGTTAATTTTAATTATATGGAGAAAAGGTCTGTTTTACCCTGATAAGTTAGTGATTGTCATTGCTATAGATTTTTTGGATGTTCTCCAGAGTAGGTAGAAGGTTAGCTAATTTTAACATGTGAATAGAGAAGGGAATATTATTCATACCCTCCCCCTAGACAAAACTATTTAATGCTGCTTGGAAGAGAAAATTATAGGCTGCAAACAAATGATACTGTTCACACCTAGACTTTAGATGGGTCTTTGAATACACAATGATAACTACTTTCTCTAGTATTCCCATAGCAACAGGAAAATAGTAACACAGATGTAAAGTGATATATTGGTGGCATTCCTCTTATCTTGTCCTTTGGGTAGACTTTCTCTTCCTCTCTGCTTCAGTTGAGTATCTTCTCTCCTGTGCAAAGGCTCTGCAGCTCAGAGTTGCTGCAGGGCACTCAGGTACTTTCTGAAGCAGCTTCACCACCATGTGTCCGAATCCTCTCTGGCTGAATGTGTTCTTTTGTCCAGGCAGGAGAGGAGCTCAGTCAGGGTAGCGTGTGAGTAGCCTCAGGATGAGGATGAGTCTTCCCCTGCCACCATGGGCATGAGGAGCCTTCTTTTCCTGGTGACAACTGGGCTGAACCCCTTAGTAAACTGAGAATAGTGGGAGACAGGGAAAGTTTACTTCAGTACATTGTTTAAAATTGACTTGTACCTTAAGGTGTATTTTGCTCCCTTACAGAATGAATGAATGAATGTGCAGTAACCTGTTCCTTATGAATGTCTTCCAGTGTGAGGTATCTGATGATCTCATGGAAACTTGTTAGCCCTGTAATAGGGATGCATTGCCAAACAGGTGCTACTTGTATGCACCTCTTTATTTTCTTGTTTATGTTTGCAGTTAATTCATGTTTGATAGTATTTCAGTCTATGTTCTTGGCAATGTGGGCTTTTTTCCCTACTAAAGACACATTGAAAGTCTTGATATTTACAATGTTTATGGAAAGGTGCTAGCTGAAATGGGAAGCTTAATTTCTGAAATTCCAGTATTTATAAATTTATTTTCCTCTACTGTATACCACCAAGACATTTAGCAGTTAAATATGTGATACAGATATTTTGTCATGAAATTATGGACCCTAGTAAAATCAGAATGTTTTATTTCAGTTTCTGTAGTATTGTAATTTATGACTGTGGGAAAAGTGAAACATTTTGGCCACCCGGTAAACTGAAAATTAAGTATTCTTGACACTGTCACAATTACAGACCAGGGAATATCTGTTCTAGAAAACAAAGAAAAGTACTACTTTATTTGGCTAGATCAGAACACTAATTATTAAAATTTTAAAATCCTTTGGAACCTGTGCTTGCATAATGTGCCCGGGACTTCTAGTCAACCTGAACCCTTGACATTGATAATATCATGTACTCTTGAAGTTCCACAGGTGGATAATGCATTCTCTCAATTTTGCAGTCTTCTGGTAGTCTTGAATGTACCCTTGATCTTACTTTATGAAAGAGACTGAATGGTAGACCTTGATCTATCTTTGCTGTACCTTTTATCATATTGTCTTCTTTATTTTCATGTCATCTCTGTCTTTGCTTTTGCTTCTCTGATCTGAGAAGCCCCAACATCTTCAGTCTCTGCTGATACAGAAGAATCAGCATGACTTTAATCAATTTTGTTGCCTATCTTTGGAACTTTTGTAATCCTGCTACGTCCTTTTGGAAGTGGGGTGACCCGAATTAAATAGAACACCTCATTCTTTTTTATATGCTCTCCTCCCCTTTGAAGTACATTTCGAGCTTGAGTATTTCTTTTGCTTCTTTCTTCTTCCTTTGGTTGCAAAAAAAGATGCATTCAGCAGGGCAGAGACAGTATCTCTTTTGAATGGGAAATTTATTTTTCCTTGCAAAGACTTTGGGCATGTCACTTGAAATCAAGTGTAAGACAGTTCCAGTAGCTTGCAAGTATTGTACCCAATGTGAAAGTACAAGTTCCTTTTGAATAATGTATTATTTATCATGCATTAAACTATTAATAGAGTGAAGAGTCTAAGATGGCCTAAGACGAAATTTGGGAATTCGGTTGGAAGGAAAAATGCTGTTGTTAAGTGAAACTTTTTAATGCATTTTCTTTGACCCACATTTTTGAGGATTCTGTTGTTGTTTTGGAAATGGATTTCAGTTAATTTGAGGAATGAATGAGGACTGTTCATAATTTCTGTATTTATTTTCAGAATCTAAATGTCCTCACTAGCCACAGCAAGTGCATACAAAACGACTGGTAAAAATACTTTCCTAGTTTCTTAATGAATGAAAGAATAAGTCAGAGTAAAAATTCTCATATTCCTTTTGTGTTTTGTGGTTGGAACTGGCTATGGTTGGCCACTGATACGGTTTTTACGTTTTCCAAAGCAAAAACCTCCCTTGCTTGAGTTAAAAGACTGAGTTCCCTGCAGAATGCAAAACCTTGTAGAACCAGAAAATCAATGTCTTGCGAGATCAATCTTGCAAAATGTGCCCAATTTTGCTGTGTTTCAAGTTACTTGCTTGCACTTCATGTTGAAGCATGTTCTGTGGAGGGCCTCAGTTTACTTTTTTTGGATGCTGTATAGCTGTTTGTGGAGATTTATCTAATCATTGAACTTAAAAGAGAAAAATGAAGAAAAGTAGATACTTAGAACTAAAAAGGTTGAAGTAAAGTTTTCCTAACACCAGCAACACTGATTTTGCCAGCTTGGAATGACTCCTTGTTCAGCAGGGAGGCTTTGTTGAAATGAGACCAAGGAAGAGATAAGGATCCAGCCAAACGTATGGGACTGATCTCTGAGGAGTATCATAAAAGCCTGTGCTTACCCTGTGATTTATCTAGTCAAGTTTGAGAATGCTACAAAGATGCTTTAATTTTCCTGTATCACGATAGTGAGAAGGACAAATGATATAGTGCAGAAAATACTTATCCTTCCCATCTCATCTGTTTTAACCATGTGAACTTGTTTTTGAGTGGAAAAAAGATAGAGAATTTTTTTTCCCCACAAAGATCTTTCAAGTGTAAAGAATTCATTGTGCATCCTTTGGTTTGCTTGTTTAAAATTTCCAGTAACTGGATCCAGGAACATGACTGATGCATCGTGTCCAGCAGATCCATTGGACACGTTAACTGAAGAACTAGTCTGCACCACTGACTAACCTAATTCTGGGAGCTTTAACTGGTCTGAAAGGAAAGGAATGGAACTATGAAAACTGTCTTGACATTTGGTCATTTCATTTTGATGCTAATGGGGTTAGTGTCCTCCTCTGCCATCATGAATTAAAAATTTTTATCAGTTGATTTTTAGCCCACAGGGCTATTAAATGGAATCATCAAATACAAATGAAGCCCCTCAGTAAAGTGTCTTGAAGTTTTTTTCTTAGTAAAATAATAACAACACAAATGCATAAATTGAAATGTAGATCACTGGAAGGTAGCAAGATCAGAAAGAGGAAATAGTATGAGTGATAACAATAGTTGTGGTAGGGAAACAATCTGTTTTGTCCAGCAGTATCAGCCTGGTATATCAAGCCTCAAATGCTTGAATATTTAAGTGTGCCTAGTGTTAGGTATTACATTGCAATTATGTTGGAAATGACCCTGAAGATGATCAAGTCCAACCATTAACCCAGTACTGCCAAGGCCACCACTAATCCATGTCCCCAGGTGCCACATCAACATGTCTTTAAACACCTCCAGGGATGGTGACTTTACTCCCTTGGGCAGCCTGTTCCAGAGTTTGACAGCCTTTTCAATGAAGAAATTTCTCCTAATATCCAATCTAAACCTGTCCTGTGCATATACACACATCTACAGACAATTTTTTGAGGTATACAATTTAAATGAAGATCAACAATTCAATGTCCGAATCCTGGTTTGACAGGCAGGCCAGTGTCTGGGTTGTCTTCTAGTCCCAGCCCTATTTTATGTTTCTTTGAAGGTATCTTACATGCAGTGAAAAAACAAGGTGAAACAAAATACCAGCTTAAGTAATTCAGTCTTTCTCGCACAGGAATGACTTGTGGTTTTTTTGTTTGTTTGTTTGTTTGGTTTTTTATTGAGGAAGGTGTGTATGTGGGAGGCAATTTAATAACATGTCATGTGGAAACTAATCCTATTACCATCCCTTCCCATAGAAAACAGACTCAGGCATGTGGTGCTCTCATCACTGCAGGACTTCTTCCAGCACAAAGGCATCTTCCAGTGCCTGTGGCCTGTGGGTAATCTCTCTCCTGTACTTCTGCCTCCAGGGCACTTTTCAACATTTTGTACTTCACATTGCAATTTGGTGAATGCTAATTACCACAATAAAGATGGCCCTTGTGTGCTGATTGGGACATGTCTTTATCCCTAACCAAAGTAAGATTGCCTATCACTGTCAGAGCGTTTAAGCTGGTGAACTTGATTGATCATCCCAACGTGTCACTTGGTACCGTGCAGCATTTTAGTACGCTAAAGTTGATGTAGATGACTGTAGAAACATGATGAGTAAGGCTGTATGAATCTTTCATAATGAAGCATGAAATAGGATAGAATTCTCCCGGACTCCAATCTTGCAGACACTGATTTAATGGAGCAATATCCCCTAGTAAAAGAATATTGAAGCCAGTAATAAGCATTGAAGCTGACTTGAAATTTGTTGTCAAAACTGGTTTTGAATTACTAAGGAAAAAAAAAAAAAAGAAAAAGTGGTGTGAACTATACATATATAAGCATGTGTGTATTTGTATTCAAATATAGTTGCCTTTCCAAAAATAGAATTTTCTCCTGTGTTTTATGATTTAAGGGGGTTTTTTTGTGTGTGTTTTGCAGAAGTTACCACAGGAGGGGAAAAAATAGCAATTTAAAAAGAATTTTATGAAAGTTACTTGGGCAAAAACAACTGGTGGAAAGGAAGCTAAAGTATCCTTAATAGTATGAGTTTTCTTGAAATTTGTAGACTTAGTCCAAAATTTTCAAGCATAAAAGGACGCATTTCAATTTAACTGAAATACAGTTTTGCAAAACATCTCAATTTATATCAAATTGGCATTTTTTTTTAAAGTAGAGAAGTCTGAGTGTCAAGTGAGTCAGCTTATGAACAGTGTGCCAGACTTTATTAATAAGTCAGAAAATGAAAATAATAATTGGGAATGATTCACAGTGTCTGTTGGTATCGTATGTGCTTTCACTTGCCAGAGCCATCCTCCTTGTGTAGGAAAACATGGAAATAAATGGTGAGATTAGGAGAAACATGACAGCTGAAAATGCTCGACTTTATGGCAGATCTGGAAGGCGACCTCTGCATGTCTTCTCAAATGCAGATGGGGGAGTGGGGGGCATTGTGGGTGTATCTGAACCCTTTTCTGGGAACTCTCCTACCCACAGCCCTACCCACAGCCCACGGGTGTCCTTGAGGAGTGGCATCAACTTCCAGTGGAGGGGCTGGGACATCACAGCATGGAGATTGACCAGGGTGTATTTTCGTTTCACCTTCCTTTCCCTGTCCTTCCTATCCTTTGTTATTTACACAATAGACGGGCAAATCCGAGGCAGGAAGACATTCTTTTTTCCTGCTTGTATATCAGTCCTGCTAATAAATAATGCTTCTCTTGTCAGGGGTTTTATTAACATCTGTAAATTGCTTGGGCTGTATTTAAAAAAAGGACAAAAATCTTGTTATGCTGTTTTTTCTGACCTTCCTCTTAAAAGTGATGTGACTGATGACATAACAGGTAATAGGGAGAGATTGTACATTAATATTTAATAGGGATAGATAGGTTTATTACTGGAACATGTAAAATGCCCTCACAGCTACCAGCTGTAATTACTGCCTCTGTCTAGAAGGTACATATGCATTTGTGTGTTTATGGAATTAAGTTTAGAAAATCAAGATGTTCAAAGTTAGGCACTTAAATAGCCTGTGTTTGTCAGAACTAGCTGTTATGATTGGAGGATTTTGAAAAAACCAGAGCATGTTTCAGAGCATTAGGAATTTAGGTTTTGCCCTTATTAATCCATCTGGTTTCACATATATGGAACTTCCTGCAGCTTTGAGGATTGATGCTGATTTTGAAGAAACAGCAGAGCTGTCTCCAGGTTACTGAATATTGTCCATAGTCAGGAGAGCCCACGTTAACCATGGTCTTTGTGAGTGAGTCTTTAGCTGGGGCTTTCATGCCCCCTTAGCATTGGATCCTCTTCATGCCTTGTTTTCAGGTTCTGGACTTCAGATTCCAGCTGTGCAGGGGGTTTGACACAACTTTGAGGTACTGCTGCTATATTCCTTGGTAGGTGCAGAATATTTGCATCTCCAAAGCAGAAAGGAGCTTATGAAGGGGCTGAAACAGAAAAGGCCTAAACCAGATATTATTGCAATTCACAATGGAAATAGATGGGATATGTCTATTGGCAGATAAAACTGATTTTATTTACATTTATTTGATGTTCAAGTGACAGATTTTATCAGCCTAGGGGTTCTCTTCAAATGTTTCCATTCCAACAGGCATATAGTAAAATCAAAACTTCCCAAACTTTCTGTCACTTCTGCTTTCTGTCAACATATACACAATCCAAAATTGTATCCTGTTATTAAATGAGCGAGAACAGTGTGCTGGAAGCATGGTTGTTCTCATCCAGTGGGCAGTGATCTTATGAAAAAGTATGTCTCTTCACATAACAATGCTGTTTGTTTGTTTTTCTTTCCCTTGAAATCCCACCACATTGTTAGGAATTTAATTCAGTTGCTTATGATGCATATGTCACAGGAACGTATGGTGCAGCTGAAGAAACGTTTCTATGCTTTTCAAAGATCAGCTCAGTCTTAAACTAGAAATTGTGTTTTGGGAGAAGGAATAGGAATTGTATTTCAGTGGCTGGAAAGTTTCCTTATTTTTTATCAGTGGTCAAAAGGACTCTCATATCAAATTCAGAGAATTTTCAGTGCCATCATGATGTCTATTGCATGGCTGCTGTACACACCAGGGTAAGGAGGAGTGTTCCTACTTCCCTAATGTTTTCTTCTTAAAGTCAGGAGAGTTTTAATATGCACAGTCTGACAGCATTCACTGTAACAAGCACATCCCCAGGACTGTGCAAGTAAGGCAAGCTGTGCTTGTCAGCCTTGAGCAGCGCTCAGACATGCAGATCTTGAGGTGCTCTCACTCAGACAAGTACTGCTGTGCATTCCCAAGGGATTTTTTTTTAAGGTCTTTAAAAGTGGGAATGAATTAGGCATCTGTTCCCTGGTTCCCACAGGTTTGTGGTCCCTGAGTTTCACATTTAAATGGGTCCCAAAAGCAAGCTTAGTGAAGTTTTACCTTTATAAAATTCCCTAATCCCCTATCTTAGCCCTTGTCATTTGGAATGCAGCCCAGATGTGCTACAATGCTCATACACCTTGAATTTCTCCTAATTTTAAGGAAGTTGTCCTAGTTTTCTTAGGAAATCTTCACGGTCTTTGCCCAGTGCTGGAATATATTTTAGTCATACAAAAGAGCAGGCCTGGTGAATGCTTTTGAATAAAGGACTGATCTGGAAGGATATGAGGGGGTCAGTTTAAGAGTCAATCTTTGCTGATATTTTATATATATACAAATACGGTATTTGTATGTGTTGACAATATCTCTCTTGAGACACAGAAAATTCCCAAATGTAGAGGAAAGTATCTATCTTCAAATGAGCCACATGCCATCCCAGCTGAATGGTGTATTCCAAAACATCTGGAAGTGCAGTACTCTGCAGGTCCTGAAGAAGCATTAGAGGAGGGGATTCCTTTGCTTCCCACACCCATCACCTTCCCAGGCTCCATGGCAGATCCAGAGCCAACGTGCTGGCAGCAGGGGTGGGCTGTGGCAGCTGTAGTGTCAGAGTAATTGCTGCTTGTGTGAATCAATCTAATAATCATGCAATTCTGCAATCATGATACTTGTGTGACTGTATTGTCTGCATGGTGTGTGGAAAAGATATGATGATTATGAAGTCATTATGCAGTATAGCAGTGTGCCTGTGAAATCCAGTGCCTTCCCTGCACTGGTGATAGGTATCTGCACTCTGTACAAGGAGGGCTCTTCCTGGAAGGTTGGTGATGTTTGTTTACTTTTATCTGTTACCCTTTGCTGTGAAAAATTTAACCAATTTCCTCAATTCAGGCTTTAATGATCTCTAACTACTGGCCATCTCTTGTACTGCAAAGAGATTTCCTACAGCATTTCTATTTTAACATTTTGCCATTGCTGCTGTATCAGTAGTGTTTTGTGTCATCTTTCTGTTGTGATAAATGCTTTCCAAATTGACAGCTGTCACATATGTGCTTAGGTAGTGTTTGGGAAGATCCATTTATGGACTGTATCTGAATTCTTTCCCTTGGTCATGGCATCTTAAAAAAGGAGGAGCAGATAAAAGGTTTTCTGTGACATTTTAAAATTAACTGTAGAATTTAATCTCATTTCTGTAACTTATCAGAATTAGTATATAGCAACATTTCTTGCTGTAAGCAATCAAAGAGAATCACTGTAATGCACAATTGACCAGACATGGTCATGCCTAATTTTGTGGGCACAGAATTTCATTTATTTCAGTAGGACATAATTTACACATAAAATGATTGGTCATTTTATATAAAAAGTTTTCAAGATGTATTTTACTTGACAAACGGTAATTGCTTAATATTTTCCCATTTCCTGAATTAAGATTTTTCTGATGATTTTACTGTAAACAAGCTGCTGCTGTTTGGAGCCCAGTGACTGTTTGGAGACTTCCAGATGCAAGTCCAGAATGAGAAAAATACAGTATGGGCTGAAAAGTAGTAAGTCTTTAAGAATGACAGCAATCCTGTATTTAGAAGAGAGTCTCCAGTGCAGAGATGACCTTGTGTATTACACTTAAGTGGGGAAAGAAGCTGGATGGGCATGGATGGGCATTGATTTTATTTCATCCTTGGTGATGTTTTGGAGCTTAGTGCCTTTGGGGTCCGGTGCTGTCAGGTGGTGACATTGCTAGAGGATGTCTTCTGTCTGAAGTCCTTGCCTGGTGATTGTGCCCTGCTCAGGCTGTGTGCAGCCAGTGCCAAGGGCAGCACGATGGAGAGTGTGTGCATGTAGCATCAGGGAGTATGTGCTACCTGGCCTGATGTGCCTAAGCAAAGAGTTACTGTACAGGAGTGGGGCCTGGTCTACAGCAGACAGCTCTGTGACAGCCTGGATGCTAGACTCAGGGGCAGGCACAGAAGCAAACAGAATGTCATGGCTTATTAGGAGAGAAAGAGGGGGAAAAATGGAGAAACACTGTTGTGCCACTATATCTATGTTGCTCCAGCACCTTGAATATCTCATGGGGTTTTGGTGCCTTTTTAGCAGAAAGAGTAGGTTAGAGTAGGAAAAACTTACGGGAGGGCTAGTGAGTTTGGGGCAAGGATCCAAGAGGTGCAAAGGCAGGTCCTATGCAAGCAGGGAGGGAATTAGGAAAGCCAAAGCTCAGCTGTAATTGAACTGGGGAGATAGATTTCTTCCTGCCATTTTTTTCTGTGCAGCTGTTGGGTTCCCCTCTTTTATTCCTATCTGCTGCTCTGTGCAACACTGCCGACAGTGTCACAGGAAACCAGACTGCCCTTTCTTCTTCTCTTCTTTCCCTCCCTACACTGGTTTGTCCCCAGCTCAAGACCCCCCTTTATTCAGTGCTGTGCAGTTCCCAGACCATCCTCTATGAAGTTTCCATCCCAGTTGAGGTGCCTGACTGCAGAGCAGCTCCATAGGGTGCTGGGGGTCTGTGCAAATCCACCCAGGCAGCACAGAAAAGCCATGCAGGGCCACACACCACATGTCTGCAATCAGCCTGGCAGTGGCAAGAGCAGGTCTTTGTTTCCAGACAGCATGAATGGGCTCTGAAACCTTCCCCAGCTGCCCTCAGTCAGAGTCCTGCCACGCTCTGGGGGACAAATCAGACCCAAGTGGGCAATTTGGCATTTTGCAATGATGCATTTTTGTGGATGGTCAAATGTACATTTTAGAAGAAAATGCGTGTGGAGAGCCACGTTTTACCAAAGTTTTATAATTGAGTTATTACGGAAGTGTGTAAAAAATGGGGTTTAGAATAGAAGTGCTGACACTAGAACAGCATGAACACAGCTGTTATAATATAGTAAATTTGTAAGAAATTGTATAGCTAACAAAGTAGGTCAACAGCTTCAGAGGAAAAACTGTTTCAGATGGCAGGCTAGTCTATCTCAGAAATCTTGATGTCTTTTCAGCATGAGAACAGAGATGTTCTCCCTTCTGTGGTAATTCCTGTCATTTTCACTTTTAAAAATTTTCATGCTGGAAAGTGGGGCTGACCTCCAACTGTGTGTAAACACAAATCCAGCATGCACAGGTACAGAACAGTGGATCACAGACCAGGAGACGTAAGGATGACTATTCCATGCCAGATCACAGGTCACACTTGCCTGCTATCCCACTATGACAGTGGCCAGTCATAGCTGGATGTTAACAAGGGTGAGAGGGCAGCTTGCATTTGCAGTGGCTTTACCAGGGCAGTCTCCTAGACAGAAGTGACTCTCATTCCTCAGAGATTTCCTAAATCAGAAGGGCTGCCTTTGTACCTAACAGTCCTTAAGGCATCCATGAATTACCTGGTATCTTTGTGAACTTTTTCAGACTTACAGTCCTGTGGAAAGCAGTATTAGACCTTGGGAAGGGACATGAGACTTGACTTACCTAATTTCTTGCCCACCTGCCTGCCTTACCTGCCAATGCTTCTGTGCTCATTCTGGACAGCCAGTCTCTGCCCTGCCCTTGCTGTTTTTTGTTTTCCAGCTCAGTTTGGAGCTCTTTGTTCAGCCATGCTGGCTTCTGCACTTTGGGGTGGGCTGTTCTTGTCCTCTGCTGAGGTAATCCCTGAAGATCATCCTGCTCATGTGCTCCTATTTGCCCTTCAGAGAAGCTTCTGATAAGATCAGTTCTCCAAGATGCAATTAATGTATGTCATTTAAGCCTCTAAAGTGCTAGCAGGTTGAGTTTTCCTCAGGTATTCTCCTTTATTGTTTCTCCCTAAATATGCCTTTGCCTGCCTTGTATCATATGTTCCAACTCTAGAGAAGATTGGTCCATCTCCCTTCAGCTGGGGAGTCCCTAGGTCCCCAATGCCCTCAGAGGGAGATATCCCCCAGCACCAGTGATCGGAAGAGCAGGACACCTTCTGATGAATCAGAAGATGAAAAATCCCCACTGATTTACAACTCAGAGCAAATTATTCTTCCCACTTCTCCCTCATTCTTGGAAGGGTTTACATCGCTGTAAGTGAACTACCCAGCATTAGATTTTCATTAGCTCATAAGGAAGCTGACGACTTGAATACCTTACTCAAACCCATTTATTGCATCTCTGTTCCCTTGGGGTCCACCTCAAGTCTCCACTTCCACTTTGCTCTCCTGCCCTGCTTGCCTACCTGGCTTAATGTCCCACGTAGCTGCTTAGTCAGACTCATCGGGTTTGGTGAATGATAGTGTCAAGCGGTTCTAGGGGACAAGGTTAATTCAAATATTAAGTACATCCATTAAACTTTCTGTGAGCTCTTTTTTGTGTTTGCCTTAACAAATATTGCTGCACAAAGGTGGCACTTCTCCGTCTCTTCATCCATCCACAACTCTGTTTAAATTCCAGTGCCTTGAACTACTCATCTTCCTTGTCCTATTTTGCTTTTCTAGTCTGCTTCTGGCAAAAAGGTTTTGAGGTGCTTTTCTTGCCCTCTTTCAACCTTCCTGTGTACTTCCATTGCCAGCCAATTTGTTGTGCAGTCACTGCTGGGAAGGTTCAGTAGTGATTCCTGCCTGGCTCAGGACAGTGTATTTATAGGTACAGTCGTTCTTGGGAACCTCCAGTTCTGAACACACATAAATACCAGTGGTACCTTGACTGGTAAGTTTGTTGCTTAATGGCATAGTTTGCATGGAAAGAAAGCCTTGAGTGCTGAAGTGGTAGCAAGATTGGGACCACTGGTAAGGTTTTAAGAAATTCTGCCTTCTCGAAAGTCATCTATTTAATGAGGAGGTAAAATTCAGCTATTTGTCATGGGTCAAAGACTCAATGTTGAAGTCACTTGTGACAGTGAAACTTAATTGCTCTGTGGAGCCCAGGATCTTGTAATGATTTGGGGCTTTTTAAGCAGCATCCTATTTCATTTAAACTTTTTATTTAAGCATTTCAAAATGTCTAATTTTTTATGACAGAGGAAACAACCATGTTTTTTGTCTTTTCTATATTGTGGCTCGAATGTGTCATGCCATTTTGAAACAATTTATTCTCAAAACAAATTAATCTCTATTAAAAAAATTACTGCAGGATTTCCATTTCTTATTTCTTATGTTGGGAGTCCTTGGATTGCTTTCATATCTACACAGGGGGTTTTTTTGTTGTTGTTTGTTTGTTTGTTTTAATAAACTGTAAATGGCTGTAATTTCATGTGCTACAAAAACTCTGTTCTCTGTGGATAATATTCCTACTATTCCCATCTTGTATGATGCTACAGTCTGGGAGCTGAATAATTCAATGAAATATATCTGTTCCTTGCAGAAGCGAATGCCAGTGGTTTGTTGTTTTTTTGGTTTTTTTTTTTTTTTTTAGTTTTGTAATAAGTCTGTGGTTTTTTGCACAGAAATGGACCCAGATGGGACTTGCAGTGCCAGTCTCTAAATCTGAATTATTCCATGTTTGAGTCATTTATTTTCATGCTGACTTGCAGTTAGATGTTCGCACTATTTTTTTCCTTGGCTTACATAATCCTTATCTAGGCAGCTGACATTGCAATCTAAGTTGCAGTGGTACTTAGCAAGGAGTGGAAAGATGATTGGAATGATATGTTTTAACATTTCAGAGTCACAGGATGTTCAGTTTATGCTTCTGACTTCTGAGTAACTTTATTAATAACAAGAGTGTTGCTGAAATACTGACTCTCTTTTTAATAATACAGCAAAGTCATGCTATCATGTGCTACCATGTTTTACCAGTAGAGAATTGGAAAAATTATTTACTCCTAGGTCTAGTAAATAGGTACTATTATTCAGAGAAAATCAAATAGCAAGAATTGAACCTCTTCCTTGCAATGAAATTAATGTTGCACTATCAGTTGTGTTTCTACTTAATGTTCTTTGCTTTGATTTTATATTTGCAAAGAAGTTTGTTCACAGGGGATGTAATTTTATCTACATGATGAACAGCAGGTAATGAAAGACTAATATTCAATACATCTAGTACAAATAAAGTGCTAGAATTGACTCATCAACATGAGCAAGCATTTTGGCTGCATTTAAGTTTTAAAGGCGGGCAAGCAGTGGCTGATAAAGTGCTTACTTAGAAACCTTAGCAAAGTTGTGAGTGAGTCAGTAAATTGAGACCCTTTGTGCCCAGACCATCTGGGTCAGGGGCTATGAGCAAAATTAAATACTCGTTTTCGAACTGAACACTCCTTTGCAATGTGTGGAGAATATATTCTTTCATGTGTGAAAGCCTTGAGCTCAGCCTTAATCATCCATTACTTCACACTGCCCAGCTGGAGAGCAGCTTTGCAGAAAAGGACCTGGTGGTCCTGGTGGGCACCAAGTTGATCATGAGCCAATAAATGTGCACTTGCCAGAAAGAAGTTCAGTGGTGTCTTGGGCTGTATTAGAAACATTACGAGCAGATTGCAGGTCATCCTTTCCTTCTATTCAGCACTTGTCAGGCTGCACCTGGAGTGCTGTGCCCAGTTCTGGGCTCCCAAGTGCAAGGGAGACATGGACATGCTGGAAAGGCACCACAGTTGAAGGGACTGGAGCATCTCCCATGAGGAAAAGCTGAGGGAGCTCAGACAGTTTAGCCTGGACAAGGAGAGGCTTAGGGAGATCTTACAGCATGTTTAAATACCTAAAGGTACTGGCTTGCTGCTGAAGAAGGGACAGAGATCAAGAGTGGCTCAGAAAGGGTCAAAATTAATTTTGAAATTGTGAGTATCATGAACTCTATGAAAGTAATGAATCCCAGTTGTTTGGAAACCTGTACATGTCATGTTAGAACCTGTGTTTGAGGCTGGAATGTGTGCTAATGCTGCCATGGGCAATGGGCACTCCACTCATTTTCTGAATCTCAGATATTGTACTGAAGTGTGGAGTTTGAGTAGTACTTAATCAATAATAATCACAATCAAGATTGAATTTTAATGAGGTTTAGAATAATTAGTCATTTATCAGCTTTGGTTGGGGCATGTAAAATGCCTGGCAGCACAAAGCCATGTTCTTCTAAGTTTCATTCAAGAGCATTTGGCAAATTATTTAAATGAGCAATTTTTGGCCTGGAGCTCATTTATAAACAGACTTTGTGCAAGTTTGTGATGGGTCGTGTAGGTTGGGAGGGGTTTGTGTTGTCAGTGTCTGATACATTTCAGTCAGAGCTAGGTATAAGATGGGCAGAGCTCTTAATGATGATCTGCAAAAGTACCCATAGTTTGTGTCAGAGGGGTTGTATCCAGGTTCTTTGCATCCCTAGGATGCTGGGAGGAGATGCAGCAGAACAAAGCAGAGACCCACTGAGCATTTTTGAATAACCATTTGAATCTGATAATTGCTGCTAAAATCAAATTTTGCAAAAAAATTTTGGTGGGTCTGAGGAATTTGTGAAAATAATTCCATGAAATCAGTTGAGAGAGTGCCACAAAGGACACTGTGGGAGTTGGGAAAGTGTTCCAAGATGTTTGAACAGATGCCCAAATGTCACCCACGTTACCTAGCAATAGAAGTACTTGGAGTTAAGGAAAATAGGTAGAGTACCTAAATAAGGATATGCAAAGTAACCAAGGGAAAAAAGTTCCTTATTTTTGTAGCATAAACACTGATATTATTGCAGACTAAAACAGTAATGGGAGGTAAGTGTGTGCAGAAAGGTGGTCAGTGAAGTGCTGGTGCAGTCCTGGTATTGCATTTGCAGTATCCACTGGGGAATGGATCCGTTAGCTGGGTGAGAAGTCACATACAGCGCTGTCTGTGCATGTTCTGAGAGAAAATGATACCATATTTCAGGAAAAAAAAAAGTCTTCTAACAGGGACAAAGTGGCCTTCTGGTTTCAGTGCCTCAGAAATCAGATGATGTCCCATCTGGTCAGCTGCAATGCAATTTTGGGAGGTTTTCTACACTGGCTAGAATTTTAGCTGAAAACGTGAAGCGAGCATTTACTGCAAACATGAACCTCTGGAATCCTCCTGGGTCAGGGAGAGGGTAGATAATGCTGTAAAGAAATAGGGGCTGAATGCCTCTGCATGGTCCACAACCCCTAAATTATTGTTGAATCATGTACTTAGAAAAAAGGATTATATAGGGCATTAAGGAAGACGCAATAGCAAGATCAAGGAAAAATGTGAATCAGGGGGTTGAAATTTGCCAGGCTGTTTTGAAAATACATTTTTTCTATTATGTGTAAATCAGTTTTTAAGGTTTTAAGATTTTTTTTGACCCTGCATAAGATTAAAAGCCACTAAGAACTTTCTTTGCTAAGTAAAATTTCTCTTATTTTTCTCTCTTGGAATATTTGAATAAACTCTCACTGTTTTCTTTAGATCTTTATTTCTCTCATTTTTCTTAAAATATTTCATTAAGAAGTTTAGTGGATTGAATAATGTCTACTTGAAATGAAAAATTGAAACCTGCTGCTTGATAAGTGTGGAGAAGCAGTGCTTAATTTGCATTTTCCGGATATTTTCCATTTTTTCTAAATAAGATTGTGAAAATGGATCTGATACTGTGAAAATCAGATGAGCCTTTGTTCATCTGATGGGAAAATGCTACAGTGGAGTTATTTTTGACCTGTTCTGAAGGAAGGCCGTGGAGGTCAGCACAGAGATCGTTTAGAACACATGTGTTTCTGAGGCATCTGAAGCTGGAGCCTTTCCCTGGGAACCAGCTCTTTGGTTGTGTAATTATTTGTGCTTCGAAGGACCATAGAAGAAATGGTGGAGTTTTGAGGATTTTATATTTATTTTTGAAATCATCCTCAGTGTAATCCAATTTGTCTTGTCTGTCTTTGGATTCATATGGAGCTAAGGTGGTAATGTGGTTAAGGCAGGTGGATATTAACTCATCTCTCATTTAAAGGTAGGGATATCAAATGCCCAGATGTTTTAAAATCACACTTCAGCATCTTATCTAATTTTAATGTTTAGTTATTGCTGTAACTATCTCAACAGAAAGGAAAGAGACAATTGGTATGGCTTCTAAAATCAATGAGCCATTAAATAGGTGACAACAATCTTGATATAAACTTAGAATAGTTGTTTGACACACAAAATGCCTCTAGAGAGCATTTCAGGCTGTTCTCTAAATGCCAAGTGTTTGTCCCTTGCCCATGAAGTTCAAGGGCAGCCAGCCCTGATGGGATCACCCCAGCCCTGCTCCAGTGGGACAAGGATCGTGTTTCTTCCTGTGAGTTTTTGTGTGTGTCTGTGCTTGTTTTTGTGATTTTCTGTCTTCACTTCTGTGTCACCAGGTGGGGGAATGACATTCTGCAAAATTTTACCAACTGGTGTAAATGCCCCCACTTTATTTTGCTGAGCAGAATTGCTTATTTCTTACACTGCATTTTCAGGTGTGACTTCACTGTCGTGCATGACACAAGGAACAGGATTTCCACTGCACTCCGCCAGAAAAGCCTTTGTAGCCTGGCTGTAAGCAACAGCTTGGGTTTGGTTTTCTGGTTGGTTTGACTTCGTTTTTTCTAGCTGATGTTCTTTGTCCCAAGTGCCACCTGTAATAATTTCTGGTTTTATAGCACTGGAGAGCATCTGTGCCCACAGAGGGTGCTCAGCTGGCATCATTGTTTGGTTTACATTGTAAACTGCATTTCCATGTTGAGCTTGATGTTTCAGGGAAAAAACATCTAGACAAAGAAAAATAAGACAAACTCTTGAGATGGCAAATGAGAAGCACTATGGCTTGTCCAGACAAATGGAGTTGGTGGAATCAAGGGTGGATCTCATGGTATCTGAACTACTATGAACTGGTGGCCTGACCGAGTGAGATTATGTTGACAGCAAGTGATGTCTGAGGTTGTTTTCTGTTCTTGATTTTTGCGTTGTTGTCCTTGTTTTACTCCCAGTTTACAAATAAGTTTCATATTGATAATAATTGCAGGTTTATGTCGTTCTTAGTTGAAGTGTTGAAACTGTACATTGTGCTGCCTGATCTTCTAGAAGTGAGACAAGACAGCATAACCAAGACTCAGAACTGAAATCACATGCAATTGAGATTGATCCTTCCCCCTCAGAAAATAAGAATTTTAACCTCTCAAAATTGTTTACATGAAGATAAACAAAAATGCTTTATGCAAAAACCAATCATATAAAGAAAACATTATATTTCATTCTCCTACCGTGCTAGATTTTCAAAGCCTTTCCCCCTTGCCCTGAAACCATTTCCTCATGTGTTTGTTGTACTCTTGTTGAAAATCTACCCTGGGAACATGCAGAACCCCTTTATTAAGTTGCCAAATGATTTTAGCAATCTTATTTTCCACATCTGGTTTTTAAACCTCTTTGAAAAGCAGCCAGGCCTGTGAAAAGCAGTCATGAATTGTAAATGTGTGTGTGTGAAAGTTACCTCACATTTTAAACCTAGCACTGCTGCTCTGGCATGGTGCAAACAGTGCCTGCACTGAGTGATGCTGCCAGCAGCCTGGTGCTGGGGGTGACTGTGCAACTGCAGAGCTCTGCAAGCAGTGTGGCTCAGGTAGGAAAATGCACAGCAAAGTGCATCTCTGGGTAAGTGCCTGTGTGCTGGAGTAACCTTAGAGACATGTTGCTTTTAGCATCTATTTCTCTTGCTGCTTCTGCCCACCCCCTGGTCTTCTCAGGGAAGACTTTCAACTACTTTTTCTTCAGATGCTGGGTTTAAAAATGGTATATGTTTAAAGTACCAGCTCAGCAATACTTTCCAGTATGATTCCTTCCAATCAAAACCCTTATTTTCTTTCTGTGTCATGAGATGATACAATGATGACCAGTCAGCCCCAACACACAGCAAGAGAAGACATGTATGCCCACAAGCCCTCTCTGCCACCATAGAGGAGCAAAGGGACAAGATGTAGGACCTGAAAACCCAAATTTGAGGTGAAGTGGCATACTGATCACCTCCACTGCCTGCCCAGAGCCCCATTCAGAGCTCAGGGAAGCACAAACCTCTCGTCTTGCAGAATTGAGTGTCGGGCCTTTTGGTATGTTGGGACAAAGAAATTGCTTCTCCACTTGCTGTGACTATTGTGTGATATAAATCTGTGGGGTGGGTGGTAGATTAAGCTGCATTAAGCTTTATCATTAAGCTGCAACCATAATAACCAAAACTCTTAAGTTCTGAAAGCAGCTTTGACCTCTTTATTACTGTACAGAGGTAACTAGTACTAGCATGTTCATTAGCAATTAGGAAGCCAGAAAAGGGGAGACTTGAACAAAAGTCCAGCTGTTCAACAGAAGTAACTCTTAAGATCAGTATGTATTTTGATGCTCTTTACTAGTTAAATTGCTCTAATGAATAATGTTTCCATGGTAGAATTGCCTCATTAGCTAATGAAAATTCTTTGGGAAACCCCCAGGAAGAAGACTTGGGAAGTTTTAGGCAAAAATTAAATATTGATTATTTTTAATGCATCAAATTAAGCTTAATCATACTTTAGAAAATACATAATGCTTCCCAGAAATAATTTAAATCCCAGAGCTAGTTTTTGTACCCGGTGGTTTCATACTGAAATGAGTTGCAGTACAATGGAAGTTACTGCCAACGTATAATTTGTGAAATTCAAAGAAGTGTTAGCATATCATTTAGATAATGAAACCTTTACACCCATCTAGATTTGTAAGTACCAACTTGAGTAGAGGAAATGCTATTTCAGTGCTATTATATTAAATTATATACATTTTCTGGGGGTTTAGATGGCTGTATGTTTAATGTTTTTTTAAAATTTACAAGCTTTTCATTCCAAGCTTTTCATTTTTCTTAGCAATTAAGTGGTTTTAAAGACTTCTGATGGTAGTGTTAAAATCAAGTGCATATTCACAAGACTGACCAAATTCTGAATGATCAAAGTAGTCAATAAAAATGAATAATTTCCTAGATATTTTAATGGCTATTTTTTCTGAATGCTTTAATTGCACTTTCCTCTTTTGAGCTACCATCGCTCTCCCCCTCTTCCCCATTTGATTTAGGAGCAGCAGCTGAATGTCACGTTCAAGTGGAGGGAAGAGGGAGGAATGAAGCACACAGCAGTCTCTGGCTGTGGCAGTGCAGTGGTGAGAGGTGCCAGTTCTTCCTGCCGCACGTTCTTCCATGGACAGCTGAACTGCTGGGTCCATTCAGCTCCACCATCTGCTGAGGATGTCTGGCTGGGGGTTATGACAGAGCAGCTTCAATGTCTGATTTATCTATTCGGTGCTAGGATGCGTCTGGGAGCTGCTGCCCAGATGTTGAAGTGGGGCACATCTGGCTCCAGGAGGACCTGTGGGGCTGAGGCTCAGCCACCCGTGGGGAACACACAGCTCTTGTGCTGCCATCTGCCCTGCCCCAGCAGCTAGTCACCAAGCAGTCCTGCTGCATGGACTCATGGCCTCACATGTTGAGTAAATACAGGTTTCCAGGTACACCTGACACTGGTTTGGTCTGTTGTTTCCAGCACAGCCTGGTAATCTTACAGGCAGCTTTAGAAAGGATCTGTGAGAGATGATACATTTTCATGTATCATATGTGTTGAAGTCTATGCTTGGAAAGTACTAGGAGCTCAGAACGAACTAAAAAGGTAACTTGTTGAGTGTTTTCTGTAACTGTTGGATACTTAAATATCCTGGTGATAGATGCCTAAGAAGAAAAAAAAGCAAACAAAGGGTTCAAGAGTTAGAGGCTGCAGAGCTATTTGTAAAGTGCTGGGAGATTCTCACACACAAGTGTGAGAATTCACAGCAGGTTTTGTTTAATTGTAAGCATCTCTTTATGGCTGAGTTTATTTTTATGGACTTGCTGCATTGTTTGCTTGTTGAAAATAGTTTCTGTAGGTAAAGCTGAGTCTTGTAGAGTGGTGGAAAATTTTCAGCCTAGAGAAGGAAGGAGGAAAGTTTCAGCAGTGTTCCACCCTCCAACTCCTTGGGCTTTTGAAGTGAATGGCCAGTATTGGGGGTCCTGGTGTCATTGCAGACTGGTTCTAAAAATGGTAAATGTTTTTGAGATGCCTGCACCTGATTTAATGGGTTTTGTGCATGTTGAATGTAAGTAGTTGTCTTGGAGTGATTTATGATGATAGTCTATTCTGTGATCCTCTGCTTAATGCCCACAAGTGGTTGCTGTATCTCAAGGCCTAGGTCCAGGTGTGTGTGGGGCTGGGAGTGGGCTGTGGAGCTTTTTGGCAGCAATTTGTGGAGCCTCGCTGCTTAAGTGCTTTATGGTGCAGTTCAGTTCGATTTTGCTTGGCCAGCTTGGTTTTGTTGGCCCAGGGAAAAAGCTTTTCCCTTGCCTGGCTTGGAGAAGCTGCAGCAGCAATCTTTCAGCTGCCTTGAGGTGAACTGAAGAGCTGCTGGTCCGAGCTTGGAGGAGCGGCACTGGCGGGAGTGGGGCTGGCCTGTTGCAGCCCCAAACCTTGGAAAGCTGAACCAGAGAGAGAAAACTCACCAAGAGGCTCCAGCCCAGCTACTTTATCTGCTGTGACAAGGAGGTTGATGCCAGGGAGCCGCCAGGTTTTTGCTTCCTGCTGGAACTTCGTTGTGGAAGCTCCACTTCTTCAGAGTGAAAGCCAGCCCCGTCATGCTCTACCCTTGTGTCAGGAAGGGGTACTTCTTCAGCATTTTCCCCATTCTTCAGGCATTTTTGGGCCTTTCTTCCTATATATGTGTGTATGGGGTGAGTTCAGATAGTTCAGTGTTTAGCAGTTATTTACTTTTCCTCCTTGCCTTGTGGGCATTCTGTTGTTAATAAACCATTGGGTTGGGTTTTTTTTCCCCTGCTTTCCTCTAATAGTCTTCATTTTATTTTGGTGGAGGGGGATTGTTGAAACCCTTTAGAGGAGACTACTCGTTGTAAAGTGCTTTCTCTTAAATTTAAATTTCTCTTAAAACTGAGATGGTAGTGTTAGTGTGTGTTCCAGCAGAGCTAAGAGAACAAGATTGCCCCCAAATAAAGAAACTTTGAAGTATGAATGCAGTAAGTGTTCTTGCTGGTTTAGTACCAGAACCAGCTGACATGTCTGTGCCTGCTCATATTCTGGTGCTATCTTTGCCTTCCAATGCTATTAAGAACCCAGCTTCATGAGGTATCATGATATTTTAGAATCTGCTTGAGTAGGAAATGGTCTATAATATGAGAAGGCACTAATGGATACTGTGTATTTCCATAATCCTCATGGATTGTCAATTTGAACATGGTTATTTCTGTTAGTATCATTGATGTGCTGTCAGCAGTTTTTTTAAGTCATTTCCCCTTCTAAGGAGGGATTTCCTTCTTTCTAGCAGCTAAAATAATTTTGAATCTTAGCACAAACCACAGCACTTTGTTTGAGGTCATTAATTTTTATTTTATTTAGAGGACCATAAGGTGGTCAAAAAATTGAATAATTTAAGGAAACAGAGTGCAGAGATATTTCTTGTTCCTGAAATTTCATGCTTCCAAGAGAAAAGGAGTGATTTGCATACACTTTCCTATTCATACTCGAAGTTAATGCATTGCAGTGTTCCATAGTCAGTCATCAGTGCTCAGTGTCTCATGGAGAGGTAAAAAGGTTGGAAAATAAATGTGGAGGTGCAAAGTCATTTGTGCAAAGATGCACGGATTGAGAGAGCTTCTGGTGTGTAATCAGGCCATGGACCCCTGTGTGGTGTCTGTCTCTGAGCTGTGTACTCAGCTGTGAGCCCTGCGCTTGGTCCATCCCTTCCTCCTCCTCTTCTTCATCCACAGGTGCCACTGTCCTGGTGCTTGAAGCCAGAATGTGGCTGCTGACACTGCAGGGGTGGTAGACGAGGGAGCTCGGGACGGGTCACCATGGATTGGAAGAGAGAGCATGGAGGTGCCAGGTGCACACATGGCTCATGCCCTCATGGCTGTGGGGCAGAACCATCCTCTGCTATGCAGAGACATTTTGCAGACTTACCATCCTGATTTATCTGTTTGATCTTCGTTTTGGTTTGGTTTTTAGGGGGCATTTGTGTGTGAGAATGAATTTGGAAATAAAACTGGCTCCTGCAGAGCACACTGAGTACATCCAGTCTGTCTGGGCAGAGCACCATTGGTAACTACCTTCAAAGAGGCTTATTTGACTTGCTTTTGAACCATCTCTATAGTTGGTCATAAAGAGTTTCTGACCTTATGTCAAAAATCCACCTACCGAGCTCCAGTGCTCCCAGAGCAGCAATGTAACAGAGGCTGTAACAATGCAAGAGGAGGAACTTCAAAAAGGTATTGAAAGGGCTTTGTGAAATGCATTATAGTGGTTTGTTTGAAGCTGTTAGAACTGATCTGTAATAGTTGCACCCTTTAAAAGTTTCTGAAATCCATTCATGTTTACAAGATGAGACATGAATTTCAGAAGTCTTTTTTTTCCTCTTCTTCATTTTAGTTCCTGTGTTAATAGGCATGGTTCCTGCAGAGAGATGAGCATTGCTGAGGTCAATAATATACGTTTAATGTGAACTGTCAGGATAATCACCTGTGCTGAAATTCACCTTGACCCAGAGGGTGTGTGGAAAGCCCTCAAATTAGGGTACTCCAGTGCAAAAACCCTGATTTCTTTAGAATAGACCAGCACAAAATTCCTGGAATGGGCTGGGGAGGGAGCTCTGCCAGGTTAGTCAAGTGGGAGATTGATGGATTTGGGTAAATTACAAGGTAGTGTTGCTAAAAGAAATAATGAAGATCTCAGTAAATGGGATATCTAAGAGGTGTCACACCTTTGAGCTGGGTTTCATAGAATAAAGGGAGAAAGATGTGTAAGTTTCGATTCATTTACTAAAACTTTGTGGAAAAAGAAATCAGCCTTTTATATGTACAGTTGTAAGTACATTTTCTGATATCAGCTAGGGGTGGCTCATTTAGCTTGCTGATACAAGTAGCCCTTTGAGAAGTGGGTTGCCTTAACTGTCGGTAATTACTGGAAGTAAACTATCTACTGTTACAAAAATCCATTACTACTTTAATATGGAATTTTAAAACCACTTCAATAATCTTCAAGTTTTGGCTTCGGGTATTTGGCAGACTGACTCAAACACATTTTTAAGCAAGTATTTTGCATGTTTGTGTTATTATCATCACTTGCAAATCAATAGTTGGAATCTTGTTTTGTGGTAGCATCGATTAATAAAACTTGTAGTACCCTGAGACAGCACTGACAGCTTTTAAGAAGGTAGGATGTGGAACCAATATTGCAAGAGGAAAGCTAATTACTATTAATTAAAGGTAGGCAAAAATCATGGACTTCAGGTCACAATCTAACAATGTCCCCGAGGCTTATGTGGCTTTTTCATTAAAATGAAGTTTCAGTAAAGCAAAACTGATTCTGCAAAGAAATCTGGTAGTCTTATCCATAGTTCCTCAAGCAAAATTCTCATTAGCCTCACTGTCATGAGCATGCAGACTGTAGTTCATAAGCTAAAGAGTGTAAATATTATTTGCTTTAAATTTTTGTCCTAGATCTATGACACTAGGAATAACTGATTTGAGACAGTGACTAGAGAGCAAATATTTATTGTTCCTCATTATAAAAAACCCAGAAGGCACTTGGCGAGGACTGAGACAGCAGATTTAAAATAAGTAAAAACAGTATGTTTTAGACTAGAATGAAGTTAAATTGTGGTGCTCATTGCCACTGTGTGTTATGAAGATCAAATATATGGAGGGGTTAGAAGTTCATTGGCTGAGTTAATGGGGGATAGATGTGTCAAAATCTGTTAAACATGATGCTCTGAATCCAGCTCCTGCTTCAAAAAGTCCCAGGGCCTGGATTTCTGGAAGCGAGGAGGCTGTGCCAGTCCATGTCCCACCAGGGCACCTACAGGAGGGCAGCACATCCCTGTGCATGGAGCTGAGCCCTGCAGAGCTCAGTGCAGGGTGCTAAAGGCTCCTGTGCAGCTCCAGGCTGGGTGGCTTCCCCCTAGAGCTGCCAGCTGGGTGCCAGTGCGGGCTGGCAGGGAGAACAAAGCTCCTGCTTAGAGGGGATGGTTGGGAGGTTTGAATTGGTCATGAGAACTGATGTGTTCAGCTTCAGCTGAGACAGTGTACAGTTTTTAATTTCCACATGTCCTTGCTAATGCTTTTTAAAGGTTTCACTTATGGAAAATGTTGAAATTCTGGGGAAAATGCTGTTTGGACAGTGTACCACTCTAAATGTGTGTTCTGCAATAATTTACTTATTTAGGTGTAGGAACTTACCTCTCTGTACAAACACAAATATTCTGATAATTTGTTGGTAAAGAATACTTTGACAAGCTGTCGCAAGGATTTCAGCTTTTTTAGATGTCTTCTATTTTGGTTGCTTTTGTCAAGAGGATCTTTTTAGCATGAACAAAATTATGTTAAATGGGGTAGATTTCTTTCCAGAAGATAATTTTAAATATTTAGTTAGATGTAGTGGTTTTCCTCCAGCTGTCACTGCTTTCTTGTTCCTACATTCCCAAGAGAAGATTTTAAAAATAATTAAGTATGAGTGTATCAGCCTTTCCTTACAAGGGCTTTTGTTTATTTAAATTTGTCAGCTTCTCATTGTCAGCTTCTGTTTGTACTGCAGACTCTGCACCACATGGTTTCCCAAGGGTCACAGACTGGAGGATTATTATTCAGTCCTCACCCTTGGACTGTGTTTTGCAGAGGCAAAGGAGAGGCCTGATAGAGACAGACCACAAAGTCATGCCACAGGTGCCATGTATGGGATTGTCAGATGAGTGGTGCAAACTACCTCCTCAGCTGCTTTGGAGAGTAAGGATAAATCCTGACTTGGTGTCCAACAGCAAGACCATAGGGATGTCACCCAGAGCCCTGATAAGTATCATGGATTTAGGCTGAAAATGCCTCTGATGGAGGTATGTCTCCCCAGGCATGGAGCTGAGGCAACAGAGAAGAGAACCTGGTCACAGGCACTGGGAAAGCTGCTCAGAGTCAAGGGGGTTCCCCACAGCTCTCTGCAGGCACTTCAAAAAAGGAATTTGGCTGCCCCTTTTCTTCTCCCCATCAGGAGAAGGAGCTCACCTTTGGGGCTAGGATGGGAAGGAGTAGGGAAAGCAGAGCACTCACCCTCGGGTGCAGGCAGGTTTGTGCCAAGTGAGAGCAGTGCCTTTTCCTCTCTCTGCAACAGAAAAATATTTCCCTCCTGGTGCTTCTGGCACTGCTTGACTTGGTGTTTGGGAGTTGGTGACCACTGTGCAGAGCACTTGGGGAATCACACAGGCATGAACAATTACTCTTTTAAAAGGTCTGTTGCTTGGCAATGTGCCAGGGAAGCCAGTGTAGCCCCACTATATAATATCAATTTTTAATGATGAGAACTTTGCTAAATTCAGCCCTTGATAAATCTTAGAGTTGGGTTTTCAAAGTTTAAAATCAAACATAACCCAATTATTTCAGTATTTGATTAAACTAAACTGCCACTTTGGTAAAGTGTTTAAATAAATCAGTATTAATTTACTTTTCTACAGTAAATAAAGTTATGTCTGTATAGTTCAGATATGAATATTCACACAGAGCTCTTGTAAATGGTGCAGTGGAAGTTTGCACAGAAGATATATTAACTTAAGGAAATAAATATTTTATTGATCTTTAAAGGGATTATGATCTTGGTGGTGATGACTGAAAATGCTGGTTTTAGAACACTGAAACCACTAGCTGTAAATATGTTTTAGGAAATCTATTATATTTTATTCTGTGAACTCTGAAGACCACCTGCCATAAATGCCTGAGGGCTGACAGACTGGGAGCTGATGTCAATGGGCTTTTTTCAGGTTGCTCTGCTGGCACTGGCTGCCAGGTGGCACTGCCAGGAGACTTTAAAGTCAATTCTCAAACACAAAACAGTTCTTCACCCAGTGAGGCCTCCTGGCTCCATCTCCACCAGCACCCTGCCCCATTTGTGTGCAGGGATATCCCCTCTCCAATGGAACCTCAGCCAGAGCCCTTTTGCCCCAGCAGGATCCTGCCAAGTTGCTGGGACAGCTTTGAAATGCATCTTTGTAAGAGAGAGCTGAGAACCAGAGCCTTAATATGCAGTTGAGTGCTTGTGCACACAGAAATAATTCCAAAGAGTGAGAATTAGGGACTGCTGTGTCCCTCACCTGAGAATGCTTGAAACCTGCTCTGTCAGGAGCCATCAGCCAGAGGTGGCCCAAGGCCTGTGCAGTTTGACCTTGGCTGCCTGTGGAGTATAAAATGGTGCAACCAGCTGAGCTCTGTGTAAAAATTTCTGCGCTGTCAGAAATTCACACACTGACTTGCTTTCAGTTTGTCATCTCCCAGCTTGTTTCAACAGGTCTTACTAGAGACATGATCTCATTAGGCAAATTATGGGCCTTCCAGAAATGCCATGAAAGGCAAATCTATCTATTTTTATGGATGATTTCATTTTTCCAGGCTCATAAGATTCAGGAAATTAGATGCTTAGTTCCACATCTCAGATCTTCAGTTCATGATAATCTGAAGAAGTGGGCTTTGCTCACTACCTTCAGCTTGGCTCAGTGAAGCCATTAGTAAAAACAGACAGCAAGAAGACAGTACCTCAAAATGTGAAAACTAGCACTACTTTTGGATCTGTCTTGGAGCCCTTGTCTTTACTGTCACAAAACATGTCTTTATTTCCAGGAGATTTACTTTGTGCTCCCAGGAGCAGCTTCTGCCATCCTGAGGTTCTGAGTGTGTTGTGCTTGTTTGAAGCTTCAAAAGTATGTTTTGAAATCTTTCACATTTCAGCCTGTGCCTGTTTCAAGCTGCTTGAACTGGTATAACCTATATGCAGGATACCATGGTATTCTGTCCTCTTTTAATTGTGTCTGAATTTCCCCAGTGAAGCATGAAAAACATCTATCTTCTGAAGCTGGGCATGCTTCTCTCTAGCATTAAATGGGCATCTTCATCCCAGGATACTGCTGAAACATTCTTTGAAAAGAGACTAAAAGTTGGAGAATACCAGGAGATATTCAGTAGCCCACTAATTAGAGTTGACAAATGAAAATTACAATCAAGTGAAACTGCACAAATCCAAAACACTGGGTCTTTCTCTGATTGCTTTTATTGAAAGTGTGATACAACTGTTTCTCAGAGTGGGAGTTTAAGAGACTGATTTGTCATTACATTCAACTCAAGAGGTAAAACTTCTGGTTGCTTTTTAGAACACTCAATATTTTTAGCATTATTTTATGATGAAAGAACATGTCCAGTCTCAGCTCTTTCCTTATGTAGACTATTATGCTTAGTGCCTGTTTAAAGGCATTTTTTCCCTACAGGTTTATACCATTTCTTTTACTTCCTCAGGGCATCACTGGTAGTAATGTTGGATGAGGTTTCTTACCTGGCCCCCTATCCTGTGCACATATGGATGAGAGATTTTTTACCTTAAAAACCAATTCACTCCTACTTAACTTTGCAGGAGGGAGTAGAAAGTTCCAGAAGAGCAGAGCATGGAACTTCTTGGTTCCCAGGTGTGTTATGGAAAGGATCTCCTGAAGAAGTGTTTTACTTGGCTTTTTGTGGTTGATTTAGAAAATTTTAGCATCTTATATTTCTGTGAGATTTCCCTTATTTCATAGCAGGGGATCTGGAGACATATTTGATCCTTGAGATCAGCTATATGTGCTGCTTTCCTGTGTTCCTTCCTTTTCTGCACTGCTATTTGTCCCCCCCCCATTCTCACATTTGCATATTCTGGTGCTCTTTATGATAAGTTTCAGCCTCATCCTGCTAGAGGAGCATGGCTCTGCATTCAGGTACCCAGCTGTGTAGCATCTGTGTGGCACTTCAGGGTCAGCTTGGACAGGGCTCTGAGCAACTTGATCTCATTGAAGATGTTCCTGCCCACTGCAGGGGAGTCAGACTAGATGACCTCTAAAAGTGCCTTCCAGCCCAAACCAGCCTGTGATTCTGTGTGCTCTCATAGGAAAGCCAGTAGTTCTGTTTTGCTGGCTGCCATCCCCTGCCTGATCAGTCACGTGAAACCCCTCTTTTCTTCTCTCATGGCTCACAATTAGTTAAATTCATGGACAAATGTTTAAAAGGCATACACAACCCTGTAAGGCTAAGGTGTGGGGACAAATGGGAAGTCTCTGTCCATTGGGGGGAAAGAAAAAGGTGAATTAAATCAATTCAAATGACGGCATTGATGTGTGGAAGTAAGTTTCACTGTAAGGCTGACCATGGTCAGTGATGGCCTGTCAGATTTTAGAATAGAATTACAGTTACATAGATAAAGGCAGAAGACCATGTGAACAGTATTTCTGGCTAATTGCCACAAATATTAGAAAATACAATCCTGGCCATGCATTTGGGTGTCTGGCAAGCAAGAGAAAAAATCTTTTTTTGTGCTGTGAGCTGGAGATCTATGTATTTCATAAGTAAACACAATTGATGTAGAATTTTGTTTCCTGAAGAGCCATGCAAATGTGGCTGTGATTCCCAGCATTCCTAAATGTGTGTTTTCTGGGCATTGTTCCTTTTCATCTCTGGCAGAAATCACATCTTTATAAAAAGACCTTGTCAGTGTTTGTTGCAACAAGAAGATCTCTCTGCAACTCTCAGACATTGGCTTTAGTGGTTGAACTTCAGGCTTTGAATCTGACTTCAGTGTTACATGGGCAGCTACAAGAGTTCTTTGTGTTTCTCAATTTCATTGTGGGTTAAAGCAGATCAACACAGGATTTGAGCCAAAGCTCATTATGGTCAATGTAAGTTTTGTCCAGTTGATTTCTAAACAATGATTCTGTTCATGTAGCAAGGGCTGTATTGAGGGAAAAAAAATCAAATAGCATTGTGTAATCTGCGGAATGGAGGGTCCTGCTACTTTAGTAACATTAGTTGCATTTCTAATTAGTGTTTGCTGACTTCCCAGGCTGTGAACAAGTTAGGGAATAACCAGTATGAGACTTTTTTTTTCTATCTCTCTGCTGTAATATAAAACAAAACAAAAAGGAGTAGGAGTATATTGCTATTATAATCATGCTTTTTATCTCCATAAGTAATTTGCATGCCAGATTATTGTTTTGACAGGGTTAGAAATTTGCAGCAATGTATACCTGTGCTTATGAATCTGGTGCTCTGTGTGCTCCCAGGATTGATAATATTACATCAATACCTTCACAAGGGATCCTGCTCAATAAAAACACATTGATCCGGGTAGTCACTAATTTAAATGTAATGTGACATCTTTGCTGATGTGATGTCCTGCATGAATGATTCTTTGCTGTGGTTAATTTGCAAAGTTCAAATTAAGAGCTCTTACAACTATATTCTGTTAAGTAATGGAGGATTATGTCTCAGATCACAAGCTATGTGAAATGATTAGAGAGCAGAAAAGGTCTAATGTTGTGCTTTTCTCAAAGGACCAAAAGTTAATGGGGAGTAGCAAGCAGCTGGGATGTTCTGCAAAAAACTGTCTTGGTCCTGCAAACACTTGTTTTTCAGTGAAGAAAAATAAAAAATTCTTCTGATTAAGGTGGTAGAAGGATTAGATGTTGGCAAAGTGGTAAATAATGATCGATGTAAGCTCCATCAACAGGATAAGATTAGTTTTTTTTTTAAACAACTTTGAAGATACATCTAGGAATGAGAATGTAGCTTGTGTTTATGTGGGTAGAGAGCTGTGCCTGGAGAGCAACAGCTCTGAACATGTGACCTCACGTTGGAGAACCTTTTGAAAATGCACCCAAAGTGTATAGTTGTGATTAAGAGGAATAGCATGAACATGTAAGCACTGAAATACCAAGAGGGGAGAGAGAAGCAGCTTCTTTGTTTTATACATTACTAGCAGTTGCTGCAATATATTTCATTCTGGTGCTTGAAAAGAACTGGGAAGAATTAGTAAAATATTTTCTAATTAATAAAGCTGCCTTATAAAGGGTTATTAAAGGATTGATGTAAGAAAAAATAAAGAGATGTTTATACATCAAGACACGTCAGGATATGTATTAATTTATTTGTTAAATTATTTGGAGATATTATCTGATTTTTTTTTTGAAAACCACTAGTCAACATGAAACTGGTCCTTGAAAAGTGTACTAGAAAGGATTTTGCTCTTCTACCACATTATCAATTTTCCACCTTATTCCATCACTTAAGAATCAGACTGAATTAGTGTTAGTCATCACCAGCAGAGTATAAGAGCCTGATCATATTAGAGACTGTCACACTGTATTAGCCAAAATTAATATGGAAGGAATATGATTTTAAAAAGTGCCAGTGTTTCAAACGCTGTATCTTATTAGCACAGGAAGCTTTCTGCTCATAAAGACAGTGTTTTCTCCTCAGTCCCTCTTGTTGATGTGAGATGAAATGCCATGCTCCATTTACACAGGATGCTAATGCTCTGCACAGAGGATTTACCAGGGGAGCTCAGGTGACAGGAGGCTTCAGAGCCCAGGCAGGGTTTGACTGTTGTTGACCTTAACTTTCTAAGGTGCAAGGTAGGAATGTAGTTATCATTTACAGTTCCTGACATGTCTGACTTGTTAATGTAGGGCAGCATCAATTTTTTTCATCCTGTAGTAGAATGTAGTTTGCAGAGTTCAGCAGGTGTCACAGAGGACCAGGGGACAACTGAGATTAGTAAAACTCTTCCTCCATCCTGGGGAAATAGAAGCCAGAGCTGAATTACAATGAGAAAATTGCTTGTGGTTATGTACATGCCTGGCCTTACACCCCAGAGCTAACCAGAGTGCCCTGCTTGTAGAAGGGAAGGCAGGACTTTGCATGGAACCTGGCTGGAGATGCCAGTTCCAGGAGGTGCCACCTTTGGGCTGCAGCAGCTGCCTGGCACTTGGCAATGTGAGTTGCTGTTCCTATGTGCTTTAGACATAGAAATCTCTTGCCTCTTTACATGAAATTAATTGATTCTTTTTCCTCTAAAGTTGAAATAGATTTTATGGTAATGACATAGTGTTAAGCTGTATTAGTTGCACAGAAAAATATCCTATCCTGTACCTGATGCACAGTTATTGTTTTAAAGCTATCAATATTAATGCAGTGACCTGTTGGCTTGTTCAGTTTTAGCTCAGAAACTCTTTTCTCTGTGTCACTTTGCATTAATGAAACTCATTTCAAAGCTGAACAAAAAGCTTAAAAGAAAAATCTGAAATTTAATTGTGGGAGGGGGGAAGCCCTTAAAAATTAAGACAGAAAGATTTCTAGGCAAAAATTGGTTCCAGGCAAAGTGGAAAAGAATTTGCAAGCTGGTCTATCTGCTGCATGAAAGCTCCTCTGAGCTGATCTTCATTTTCCCCTCTGGGGAACCAGTAACTCCCAACTTCCCTCAGCTGCTGCATGAGGCGCTGGCTGGCCCTGCTCCTGCTCCAGCTGTCTCTGCTATTACAGGAAAGCTGTTATCACAGGGGTTTTTTTGTTTTGTTTTGCCTTTTTTCTGTAGGAAAGGGTGATTTTGCAAATTGATGATTTCTTTTGGAATGTCTCAGTGAGGAGAGCTCTGCATCAGCCTAATGTCCCCATCAGCTGTGGTGTGGTGCCCACAGTGAGCCTGTGGACAGGACAACGGGAATGAAGAAGGCTCCTCTTAAATCTCAGGCACGAGGGGATGCACTTGGCTGAAGTGAGGATCTGGAAAAAGACTTGAAAAATTGAGACTTGAAAAACTGCTTCCAGGAGATCTCTAAATAACTAGTTATACAGGTGTGGATGCATTCATTTGAGGTGAGGCTGTATGTCAGAGACATGCCTGGTCCGTGGAGCCTTTGCCAGCCTGTGGAGCCTTTGTCTGTGAGTTCAGCTGGTTTCCAGGAGCTGCAGGGACGTGCCGTGTGCTGGGCTCAGAGGGGCTGGGCTCAGAGGGGCTGGGCTGCTGTGCTGCTCTTGGCACTGAGCGGCCCCGAGCTCTGCTGCAAAGGGATCAGTAGCAAAAAGACACCTCAGTGCATCTTGTAAGAGGAGAACAACTTACATAAAAAAGCCTAATTCCTGTAGACATCACAGGAGCTGTTCCCTACATCCTGCCTTTGGCTAGTCAAAATTAAACAGTCAACAGGCTTCATTTTCTGTGCCTAATTTCTGATACCATAGATACCATAGAAGTCTGGTTATGGTTTAGCAACAACATCTGTTAAGGTGAAGAAGGGTATTCCACAACCTATTTCCATGGGTTTATGTGGTTGGGCACTTGACTGTGCTTGGACTGCAGTTTGCATTGTGTGTCTCTTTAAAGTTCACTGCTTGTAATGCCTTGTTGACTGCTGAAATATGTACCTATGTTAATTCAGTGATTGATACATCAGCCTTCTGTGTGCACATCTACCTGTGGGCTGGCTGCCTCCTCTGCTTAAATCTGTATGGACTGAGGCTGGGCCCTGTGTTTGTGCAGCCTGACCTGTGGGGAGGGATGTGGAGCCAGTAGGGTTTAAAGAACCTGAGCTGCTATGTGCAGGCCTCGTTGTATCTGTTGAAATATACAGTGGGATGAAAATTGTCTGGTCTTTTATTGCTCTGTAACTCTGAGGCTTATGTGTAAGTTATCACAGGGACTGTGTATTTCCATGTAGATAATCCCTGCTGCATCTGTGACCAACACACTGGAATACTCCCATCAGTTCACAAACATACATCAGTTAATTTTTAGGGTATGTATGTCTCCACTGAGGCTCAGAAAAGAGAAGAAAATGCTGCAGCTAGTCTTTAGTAGTTGCAGCACACGTAAGTAGATTATGCAAAACTGTTAATTTTTTATTACTAAATAGCACTTTAGGGAGTGGAAGGCCTTAATACTCTGGCTAAAGATGCTAGTCACAGCAGATTAGTATTGTTGTACATTAATAATAAAAATAGCTGTGTCTGATTAGTGTCAGTTAAAGTTTCCTAAATGAGAGATATAACTCTTTGAATTAAATGGCTCAAATAGCAGCTAAGGATTCCTGAGGAATAATTTGTATTAAAAAGTTAAGACCTTCACTACTTTTCTGAAGCAGTATCACTCACCAGCGTAGGAATTCACATAACAGCATGAAAAGAAAGTATCTGCACAAACCATAAAGTGTAATAAAGGAACATCCAAAATTGATTTTCATTTAAGTAGATTACTTATGTTTTCTTCTAGACTAGGGAAAGCACACTCTAATCTCCATTACTTTTCACAAGTAGACCTACTGGTTTGATTCAGATATCCATCATTAAATTAAATGCATTAAATGCACCAAGCCACTCTTCCCAAGTGCCTGCCTGTGACTTGGGACAGACCTGACAGTCTCTGCCAGACACCAGTTCTCCTGTACCTCGGGGAAATCTGGAGAGAACTATGCTTGGTGTGGGTTGCTGGCATTTTTGAAGGTATGATTACAGACCAGGGGTTAATCCTGATTTTGGGTTCTGTTAAAGTTTTGTTGAATTGTTGCAGAGTCCAGGAAACAGATCCATGCTCAAAGCTATGTAACTTTGTAGATGCTTTACCTGGTTCACTCATGTTTGTTTTTAAACCACACAATTCAATCCTTTTGTATCCTAACCCCTTTCTAAGGTTGTTCACACTCCCTCTTCAACAGGTTTTTTACTAGACAGAAACATCTTCAGAGGCTGCTTTTATCACTGGAATGATGATTGTACTGACTGTGCAAAGAGATGGAAATGAGACCATCACTATTTCCCTGTGCACAAGCAAACAAGTTGCTGTCCACAAGAATTTTCCTTGATCTCTGTGACACATCTGCTGCAGGCACATCAGGAGAACAGTCAGTTTGCCTGTGATCATGCATTGCAAACAGGTTTTTTTACCCAATCAAAACACAACAAAGGAGACTAAAACCTTTGTAGTGAGGATGCATGCTTAGTATCCAGAAAATTCCAAAGAAAATCAACAACTTAATCGGAATATGTTTATACTGTTTTAGAGAGAACATATAAATTGCTTTCATTTGGTTGTTGTAGTGACAGAATATTCTGGGGTGATGAGAGTGGGACCTCTCCTAATCTTAAAAATTCCCAGTTCAAGAATAGCTGTAAATGTTTATTTGATGTGAAAGAGCTAATTGTACAAATAATTATTTTCTGTCTGATGTGCCTCTGCTGTTTATTCTGTGGCAGTAATTAATTCTATAATTAGAAAATGTCCTATTGGATAATTTCTCTGGGAACTCAGGCTATTGTCCAGTGCAGGAAGCCTTCAAGAAGCTGAAGTGGTTTGGTTATGACCTTGGCAATCTGACTGCTTTTATTGGCAAGGGCTGGTTTGCTTCACTGGGAGATCATTACTGCAGAATTTAGTTTTTATGAGTGGGACTGGAGATGAGTCTCTTGATGCTGAGATTTGGTGCTGTAGGTGAACGGATCTGCCCTGGCCTTGCCCATCTCTAGAAGGGGACACCTGACCTACCTGTGAATTTGTATCTGCTTTTGAGCTGTCAGCATCTGCCATTCTATGAGAAGTTTGGATGAAATGAATGTACTTCATAAGGCATAAGTGAACACAAGAAAATCAATAAGCAATCTGTGTGATAATTAATTAGCATGCCAGGATGAATTACTGTTTCTTCCCCTCCTGATTTGGGTCACAGTCACATCTGATTTGGGAAGTTGTCAGTTTTTCAATTATAGCTTGGTCTTTGTTCTTGGTATGGCTTTTCACCTTTTTTTATTTGATGTGCCCAGAATGAAGCACTGGCAGAGAGAAACTAACACTGTGCAACTTGCTTGCAGTGAGAAGGAGACAATGTTGAGCTCAGCACCTAGCAGAACCTGTTGACACAGGTACTGTTTCACAGTACTTTATGCTGAGTAAGCTGGCCTGAGCCTGAGGATTTGAGCCCCCAGGATTAGGGGCATGTGCTGGGGATCTGTCACCTGCTCCAGTCTGCAGGCTCCTAGCTCTTCAGATTTCCCTGGGACTCAGATGCAATTCCTGGGGAGTGGAGCCTCTCCAGCCCAGGTACTCCTGGAAATTCACCCACTGCCATCCCAAAACACACAAGTAGGTTGGCTTACTCTCAACTAGATTTAGCTTGGGAATTATTCCTCAGGGCCAGCCCCAGGATTTTTACTGCCTTCTTAAGGAGGAGGGCTGGTATTGTGAGCTTTCCAGAGACTTTTGTGAAGGCAAAGCAACTAACTACCAGCTTATTATCAAGTTTCAGGTATAAATTCCAGTCCTTGCTATCCTATTTCCTTTCTGTGGTCACAAAAAAGACTAATCATACGTGATAGAGTAATGAACTCATTTTGTAAATACACCAGTTAGTGAGATGCCTATTTAACTTTCTCAGTGAACTTCAAGATTTCCCTTCTTAACAACAAATTGGTTTCTATCAACAGAATAAAGTCTCTCAAAGCATCTTTGCTGGGTCTCTAATGAAAACAAATAACTCTGCTTTTTACTGGATAGTAGACAAAGCAAAAGCATTCTACATCTGCCACTCTAAGTGTTCAGAAAGGATACGAAGTAAACTGGTTATGATCGCCTGGAGCTTTAGAAATTATCATTTGAAATGGGATGGTTGGGGATTTTATTTGGGTTTTTGTGTGTGTGGGTTTGACAACCAGTTCCTATGTTGTCTGAAAGAATTAATAGAAAATTAAATTATTCTGGCAATTTCACAAAACCTACTTCAAAAAGCAGTTTTATTTTTCTTCTCCTTCATTCCTAAATTTTCAAGGATTTTTCAGTTTGCCTTCTCTTAAACATTTTTTCTTTTTTCTTTTCGAAACACCGGAGAATATGGAATTTATTTTCTGTTTGTGTCACTATTAAAATATTTTCAATATAGCTTTCAGGGCACAACAGGAGCTCATCTTTATCAAGGGTCACGTATTGAGAAACACTGATTACCTGAAATTTGTGCTAGGGATGGTCACCAGTGTGGAGTAATTACATGAGAACAGTTTTGGTCTGAAACAGTTTGCTTGATTTGTAAGAAGTTAATGATATTTTGACAGGAATTTCAGGGTTTTATGACAACCTAGCCCTAACATGTAGCTGATGTTACTATTACTCCTGCTCTCAGTCTATCCATGCTATTTCATTTGATTGCCATTCTTGTGGTATTTTAACCACCTCTGCTTTAAATGGACCAGATGTGGTTTCAAAAGTATGACTAACATGTGAGGAAGGGAGATCTTATTTTACTTTGTAATGCATGGTATCAAAAAGAACGTCTTGTGCATACAGTAAATATTCTCAGAGACTTCTACACACATTCAACACTTTCTATTCATACTATAGGTAGTTCTATAGTTTTATAGTTTAAAATTTGCAGGTTTTCTTTGGATTGATTCAAATGCAACTTTGGGAAGAACCCAGTGGAGGATTTCCTCCATCAGCAGACCACAGTTGGTGGCCATCAGAATAATTCTAACATGGCTAAAACACATTCAGGGAGAAAAACCTCTAGCCCATTCATACTCTGCTTCAGAATCAGAGGCATTACAAGGAAGCTGAAGTTTGGCCCTTGGCACATTGTGGAGGCAGCAGCTTCTTACTCAACGTCTGTCTGTTATGTCTGTCACTTTTTCAGGAACTGAAAGCAGAGAGTCACATGCTGCCTACTCAAACCCAACTAAACTGCTGCTCCATTTGCAAGGAGTCATTTGGTTTTAATTAGCAGAACCTCTTGGCTGACTTCATTGATACAGTTACGGTTACGATACTTCTCTGGTTATGTGGAGTCAGGTTTTCTCAGGTTCTTGTGTTAGACTCCTTTTTTTCTAAATGCAAGAGTACAACGTTTGATTATAAAGCAGCATTTGCTGCCAGTTTCTTATCCAACCTCAGCTAGATAAGTTTAGGTTTTTAAGCAAATTGTATTTGGCATAAGTTTGCTGGAAGGCATCAGCTCAAATGTGATGTAACTTTTATTTTAGAATGAAGCCAAGGAATTGCTGGGTATCTTGATGTCAAGAAACAGAGGGTGAAAGCCCTTAATAAGAGTAAAGTGCAAAATTATGGTATAAGGTACTACTGTGTGCCAGCTTAAGTGATTGGAAAGAAACACGGAAAACCTTCTAGCTTTTCCAAGCAATGATGGACTAATTATCCTCCAGTTGCCAATAATTCAGGGTGAATGAAGGGATCTAAGCAGGAGCTGAAAATTGGAAGCAGTCCAGAGTGACGGAAGTGCACATCTGTAATGAGCCTCCCTGCCCTGAGCTCCAGCTGCTGTGGAGAAAAATTATTTTAGCTTCAGGCATTGTGTTCCCAACACAGTAGCAAAAGTAATGCATGTTGGGTAGCTTCTTAACTTCAGAATATCTCCAAGATCGAATTATTCACTTTAAATCATGGCAGTTACTTGTGAAAACAAACCTGGAGTTCTCAGAACTCAATAGTTCAGACAGAGCTAATTTTGAACTGAAATGGGGACACTCTGAGTTGAGTTCCGACTGCAGTCCTCAGACTCTCCCTCCCACCTTGCCTTCACAACCTTTTACAAGCCACAGGGTAGAGTTTTGGTGGTGAAAAGGTGTGTAAAGACTCTGGGAGAGCCAGGTTCCTGGTCAAACTGGTGGTAGATGTGTAATAACTGGGAGGTGCAGGCCATCCTTCATCCTCACCAGGCAATGAACTTGAGCCATACATCTGAACACTGAAACAGATGAGAAAGACTGGATAAGCATTTCAGTCCAAAAACTCAAATTGCAAGCCCTAAGTAGCATAATTAGATCTTCTGAGGGATCCAGCAATAAATTTTACAGGAAGCAGCACTGATTATTCCCCCCCCCACCTCCCCAGGCTGTAAACATTACTGGCTGCATCAAACTCTGAAACGTGACTATTATCTCAGTCTTCCTATTAACATGAGCTATTTCAAATTTGCTTCAGAATTGTTTTCCTTGTGATTCTTTCATGATAATTATGCAATTAACATTAATCTAATATTAATGCTGAAAATCAATACAAGTGAGTGAATTCCTCCAGTTAAACATACTGACAGTTTTATTTGGTTGCACTGTGTTTTATGAAAACTTTGCACACTTGATTAGAGGTAGCAATAAATGAAAAGAAAATTTCAGTAAAGAAAATTGATAGAAAGTGCAGATTTTTGCAGAGCACTGCTCTTACTATCCTAGAATCACATAATCATTTTGGTTGAAAGAGACCCTTAGGATCATCGAGTTCAACCATACCCCTACTAAGACCACCACCAAACTGTGTTCCCAGGTGCCACATGTAAATGCCTTTTAAATACCTCCAGGATTGGTGACTTCACTGCTGCCCTGGGGAGCCTGTTCCAGTGCTTGGCAACTCTTTCAGTGAAGAAATTTTTGATAATATCTAGTACAAACCTCCCTTCATCAGGAAAGTTTGAAATTCTGTGACTGGAGATCTTTAGCTAAGTGGAAAGAGTGGCAGAGTTTTTAACTGGTGATTCAGCCATCCTCAACTATCTCCTTATCTTCAAAGTAATATGACCAACCTAACCTTTGGACCAAATTAAGATGCAAATTTTCATCCTTCAATTAATGAGTAACAGGGAGAAGGGAAGATTTGTTGGATGATTTATTATGGAGAGAAATCATGTGTCATGATTTCAGTTAGAATGGGTGTATAATTGCTACTCATTTGAGGTATCATGCTTTAAGATTTACACAGACCTTAATTTGAATAATGTAAAAATGGGGGAAACAAAAATTTATCAAAAAATATTCACATAATACCAATATATTTGTGGTGATTTTCTCCTAGTAAATGTATCCAGCTGTGAAGGCTTTTTGCTAAAATTGAGTTAACCTCAATTGTGTTCTACTCTGTTTGTATTCTGCATAACTTCCATGACGAGTTGAGAGTGAATGTGGACTGACAGCTCAGCAGTCAGTGGACAGCAGCTCCAGCATGGGCCAAGACTTGTCTTGGTGCAATAGCAAGACCCCCATGGCTTCCAGGGGAGTAGAATGGAAAATTAAGTGAGGGAGTTGATGACTGACATTTAAATAGGTTATCTAGATACTTACCTTTTTCGCTAGGAGGCTTTGGCTATGATTTTTTTTTTTTTCTAAAGAGCAGCTGAGAGATTTATTAACTGTTCAATGGAAGTTGAATGAGGTGAGCTGATGGCACCTGTGTTCACATGTATGTTCCTCAGTCAGGTCGCGCCACCCCCAGCAAGGTGCCTGTGTTTGGGATGAGTTTAACATTTGGGCTGTTGCTTTAACTAGCATTGATGGTGTTGTGCTGTTGAGAGTCTTCCTCTCCTCCCTGTGTGTGAAGCTCTGTGCTTCTTCGCATACAACAGTGTGGCCTGATTCGAAGAGCTGACCCCAGTTCTTGGGTAGATATTTATTTGAGCTAAAAGGATTGATGTAGCCTTTTGTACCAATAGCCAACTTCTTGTAGCCAATTTAATTTAGGCTGTATGTAAGGATGTAGCAGGACCTGGTCCTGCCTATAATAATAAAGCAGATAACCTCATTCTTTATATCCTGTGCAACCTATCTTCTTTGTTGTGAAGGATGCAGCACAAGCTGAATTCTGAATTTTGAAATGTCAAACTGAGTAACCTAAAGCATCATTTAAAACCTATGTGGGCATTTTTTCTCCATATATTTTTTTTATATTTGTCAAGTTGAAACATTTCAAGTTTGCCTTGTAAGTTTTTTGTAGTGAAAGTGCAATTTGGCTTCTAATCATAACAACTAGGTGTTAGATAGAAGCAATATATTTTTATTGCTTAAACATCCCCGAGTAATTTCTAGTTTAGGTTATCTAAAAGTCTGTCCTGTGTTCCCAAGATGAAGGAGAAATTATTTGTTTCTTGGGAGAGGCACCAGTGAGAAAATTGCCTTTCACCTGTGCTTTTGTGCTAAAATTGGGAAGTACCTCTTATGAGACCTCTTTCAAGTTTCCATTTGTCCTTGGGGAGTTGTGGGGGTGTGGGATCACTTCTGGAAGGTGTTTTTGACTTGTGGTGCTTGCAGCTGACTGGAAGGTTACTGCTATGTCTCATTAGTTGGTGGCTCTTGTTTGTCTTTCAGACAAATGCATTTCATTGCACAAAGCCATTTGGATAGAAACAGGATGATTTTAAATCATTCCAAGACATGTTTTGACAAGACATTTCATATACAAAACATCTAGGTGTTGTATATGAAGGTTTATCAAAATTTCACATGAACATTGCAGTTTTTTAATGTCAACAGGCATTACAGAATGAAGTAATTTTAAAATGCTAAATTGTGAATGTTCAAAATACAGCTAAAATATGCATGTAGTAAGGATTCTGAAATGTATGATCTTGTGAGGGTGGAGTCCAGGTCTCTGTATGTAGTACTGGATTTTGTAGACTCAGAATTTCCAATGACATTTAGTTGCCTAAGTCTTTTAAAAGCCCCAGCCATAAGCATCTCAAATTTTTTACTCTAGATTTTTTACATTTAAATCAAGTAAGTCTTAGTGGAAACATGAAAAAATGGATCAAAGCTACAACACTCTCTAAGAGAAAGTAGTACCCTCTACAGCCTCTCTTTAACAAAAATGTAAGTGTTGAAACTTCAGTTCTGGGTTCTGTCAGGATGGAAGTCTGAGCTCCTGATGTTTTTGACTGCCAGAGTTACTGTTAAGACTAAGACCTTTACACTAAGACCCAATTGTGACTTTCTTTGTGTGAAATAGTTACTGCAGTATTATGCATGGATTCCATGGATACCAGAGTAGATGCAGAGGGAGCAGCCAAAACTGACCTCTGCTTTGTGAAAAAAAAATCAAAGGGACATTTCTGTGGTTTTGAGTTATAAACATATGGGAGCTAGTTTCTTTTTTCTTACCAGGGTTGGAGGAAATATTAACTTGCAGGTTTATGTGCGTTTGAGACTGAGTGCAGTAAGAATATAGGTAGAGCACCTTGTGAGGAGCATTCCTTTATATTCTGCTGCACCTGTTCCTCATTTTCTTTCCTTGTTTGATATCCTTTTGTCAGAGATATTTGATCCTGGTTGTGGTTTGCAGCAGGGCTGTGCTTGCTGTGGAATCAAATCCCATCACTTTCCACACTGTCTGGTCTGCCCTGGGTTGCAGAGGTGAGGAAAACACAGAGGAGTTGGGAGCATCCACTGGCAACTCAGAGCTTGTCCCTGCTTGCCTGTTGGTGAAACGGGCTCTGGTTCTTGCCCAGGAAACAAATGAAGAGCCATCACACACCATCCATCTATTTTCACTAGGATTATAAATTTGAGTAGTTAAACTGCAGGCTGATGGTGATCATTTGTTAATGTGGCAGTGTGAGAAACCAGCCTCTTAAATCAGACGTTTTAATGTTTTAGGCTGTGAGAATTTTTCAGAACTGATGCATTTTTGATCCTGTGTTATTTTGGTTTTTCCACCCTTACTTTTTAAGTTAAGTCAGATTTGTCTTTAAGGAAGGTAAAGTGAAGAACAAAAGGTTTCAAAGATGTTATGGGGGTCTTAAGTAGATTTAGAAAGAAGTTCTTAATGGGAGATTTGAGAGTCTGCTTTGTCAGGTCACGTGGCTGCATTCAGAGTCCTTTGTATTTCAGGAAAGAGCTGAGAGGTGATTAAAAATTACATAATCTGGTTCAAAACTTGGTTTTCAGAGGTGACATTTCTACAAGAAAAATTTTTTTTTCTATTTCACTTCATAATGAAATTTCAAAATTAAGCTTTTTCCTGAAATTTCTATTTATAAATCATAGAAATCAAACATTTTCATAGTTGATGGTGATAATTTTTCCCTTTTTCTCTAATATCAAACTGCTGCTTGTCCCATTCCTGCTTAGCAGGAAAAAGTGGAAGGCAGAGGAAATGTACCACTTTCTCTTGCAATTTGACAGCTCTGTCCTTTTTCCATTTCCTTTTTTTAGGAAAATAGGCAAAGAGTATTAAATAATGAAGTAGAAGCTGTGTTTTCTGGCTTCCTGTTCTTGATACATTTTGCAGTGATTTGGGATTCTGTCAAAACACCCTCTGGACAATAATAGACTATGGATGAATTTTTGTGATGATTTCAGGCCAGTTAAAGTCTGTCTTTCCATGGTGGCAAATGGTTCTGTAGTTTGTGTCAGCACCTCTAACACATCCTGATATCTGATCTGAACGTTGAACAGCTTATCAGTGTTGCAAATGGAATGGCTGATATAGGTCACTGCTAGAAATGCCTACTTAACTGCAGTATTTAGAGCACCTGAACTACAACTTCCAATTTCCTTTGGTGTTCACCTTTCCTAAAGAATTTGCAGCAGATGTGAAGTGCCAAGAATTTAAATCTCTTGTTGATAGGTAGTTACTTTGCAGTGTGAACACTGCAGTGATTTCTATGAGCTGAGGATTTCAAGTGGAGCAGTGCTATGATAAGATGATAAACCCTCTATGCTTCCAGGTAGTGTTCGGGATTTTATGTGATCTGCTCTTCCTAGTGGACCTATTTTTGCTCTATTTGCTAGCACAGTGGGTGTGTTGTGCATATGCCATGAGGTGATTCTTTGGGGTGTACTAGTCTATATAATACAAAGCCTTTCTGTCACTAGACCAGTCTGGCATCTCTCATCTCTCACAGGGTTACTCAAGGGGTCTGACATAATTTGTGCTGGAAACAGTGGATCAGTTTAAATACTAAGGTTTTGGAAAAGATCTTGTATTTGATATAGAATTTATATTCAGTGATTCTTTGAACATTAGTGTGGATGTGCAGCTCTTGGACTTGATAACAAAGTTTGGCCTAGTAATGCACAGGTAAAAATAATTCAATTCTAGTGAATATATGTACTGAAGATCAAGTCAAGGCAAATGAACTACAAATGAATTTGTGAGAAATAAAGTTATTGGATAAATTCTACAGTACATACCAACTCCATATGCTCTCTTAGTAGTGCTATAATTAAGCCAAAGAGTCATGTCAAATTCGCCTTTTCCATCTGTTCTGTGATCTGCTCAGGAAGCAATGGAAAGAATGACAGCTGACCTCAAAACCAACAAGTTCAGTTAATGTATGATCCACCAGAACTGATACTTAAACAGAGCTCATCCACTTTCCTATATGGGTGCAAATTGTGCTTTGTTTACCTGGGAAAATCAAAATAAGGCTTGCCTGATGGGGCTTGTTCAAAATTTTTGTTTCAGTAAATGCCTCTTGGTATTAGCTGAGCCATTTTATGGCTCATAAGAACATTCTTCCATTTTATTTGGAGCTATGTAAACTGCAGTGTGGTGGTACAAGTTTAAAATAGCACTGTTGAGTTTTTCTATTCATTTTTTATAGCTTTTGCCAAAACAAACCTGTTAATAATAAAGTCTCTGAAGTTCATATGAGTAATCGACATGTGAGACATGTGAAACTCAGCCTGTATTTATAATACTAATTGATTTCATTTATTTCGCATCCCCTGCGAATTTCTCACTGCCAGTCTTGTCATTATCTTAATGTTGTTGTTTCCAATAACACTCAGAAAAGTCGTTTTGAATGCAGGGGGTCTTTCAGCACAGATGCATCAGGTGTAAAGCTTCCTTTCCTCCGAGGTGATCAAATTGGCTAAAGGAAACCCTGTGGAATGGTACAGCTTAAAAACCAGGGGCTGTCCATCTGTCTGAATCTGTGTTACCTTGTGAAAATCTGCTTAATGCTCGCTCCCACGAGTGTCTGTATTCACATAATGCAGGCAGGGTTTTTTGTTGTGACAGGGAAGTATGAAAAATATTACTGCTGGAATCAGTGCAGTGTCTGGAAGGTCATAATCAGGATATGCAAACCTAAAGGACTTCCTTGTATGTTTGTTCTGCTGGTCTGGAATTAGAAAAGTACTCAGAATACTTCGATGGAAAAATCTGGTTTCCATTTCTATTTGATAAACAGAGTTAAAATGTAAATGTGGTTGAGAATACCCTCAGTTAACGGTGTTTTGCCTGTCTGTCAGGTGGGCTCTGCCTTGGGCAGTGGGCAGTGTCCTGGTGAGTTTCCATCTCAGAGAAACAGAGTCATCCACAAGTTTTAGCACCTGCCATAATTCAAAGTAATCTTTAAAACAGAAGTTGTCTTTAATGTGAGTTTTTCTCCCATCCTCTTCCTGCTTTTTTTTAGCAATTCTTTGGCTTTGCCATTTACTCTATAGCCCGGTGTCAGGGATTTTGCTGGAGAGAAGTGCAGCTGGCTCAGGGCTGCTGTCCTGGGACAGCTGCAGTGACTCACACTGTTCTCTACCTCCTGCTTCTGTTGGCATCTCAGAGAGGAATTTCCTGAAGTCTTCAGCAGCTTGACATTGAATGTTCCAAGTCACCACACACAGTGGGCTTTTACCAAGGGCTTTGTTCAAGGTGAAATTCAGGCAAGGAAATTTGAATGAGGCATGCTCATTTATTCTTCCTCTTTTTTTTTTTTTTT
>JAREIS010000752.1:0-55816 GCA_030060385.1 Muscicapa striata striata | reverse complement strand
GTTTCTAGAGGACAAGAGCTACCAGCCCTTTCTACAGGATCACTACTTCAACAAGATCACTTCCTCTGGACTGCTACCACCACCCTAACCAGCAGGGTGTCAGGTTGTTTTCTGACTCTCTCAGTGGTTTTCATTTGTACTATTGCATGTATTTTATATTTTTTTCTTTTTCCTGTTAAATTGTATTTCTGACTTGGAGTCTGTCTCTCTGGTTTTGCTTTCAAACCAGTACATAGACATAATGAAAACGTAGTAAGAATATTGCTTATGTTTTCTAGATAGAACCATTTACAGGAATAGACAGATCTATATACATAAACTCTAACATTACTTTTGTAGTCTAGAACTAAGATTCCAGTTGGTTTAGAAGGAATATTTTAGGTTCGTGTTTTTAGCTCATTGGATGGTTTATGAATAAAACCCCTTGCACTGGGGTGAGAGACCACCATCTTCATCACCACCTGGAAGAAGAAGAAATGCAGGCTGCTGCTGCTGCTGCTTTTCCTACTTGGGACTCTATGCCAGAAGCCTTTAGCCTGGACTTTAATATTCTGAACTCTTTGCCTTTGAGACTGATGTACTTCTGCAATAAACAACATCACAGCAACCAGCAACTGCTCTTGTCTCTTTGAAGACCCAGACCCATGAATAACTCAACAAGAGCCAGGTGACTTCCCACTCCCAGTAACTCATCCCTCAGGATTGCAAGGTGCTCCAAAACCTCCTCAGTAACCGGGTCGCCCCAAGCTCTTCATCCCAACGTGTGGCTGTCTCATGACAGACGCCATCCCAGCTGTCCTCCCTCTCCCAAACACAGCCCCGTTCTTGGCAGGGCAGAGCTGCTGCTGGGGGAATCGGTGTGTGCAGGGGATCCTTTATCCCCCTCGTGCAGCTCCAAGCTCCTGAGGGCAAAGTCCTGGTTTCTAGGGCTGTACCCTTCTCCAAATTTGTCGTGTTTAATACCCAAGTGTGACAAGCCCCAGGAGCTGCCCGGCACTGCCCAGGAGGGACTGATGGGAGGGGAGTTCATAAGGAACCCCCGCAGCCTCACTGTGCATGGGAAGGGAAGGATTTTTAGTACCTGGGGTCCATTTTCAGGGGTTTCTAGGTAGGAGAATAGATTGTGAGAAATTAGGAATGGGGCTGCAGCCGAGCCTCATCCCTAATAGGGTGCAGCTGTGTAAGAGAGGTGAACATCATTAAAGGAAAAGGAGCATGGAATTCTGATTTGTACTGACCAATCACAAAAGAGTAAAAGGGCAAACAAGGATTGTGTATATGGAGAAAGAGTATGAGAAGTTGCACTGCGGGGTAATAAAACGCCGCTACTTGAAATTTTTCCCGGTGTCAGTTGTGTGTCCTCCATAATTTCTGGGCTCTGAGAGACTGGAGTGGTGGCAGCAGGAGACACGGGGGGTGGCTGCAGCTGAAAATTTTGCAGTGGCCCCAGCGCGGTTCCCAAGGGCTGAGTGTAGCTCGTTGGGAACACCCAGCTCATCTCAGCCACTCAAAGCCACTTCCCCGGCTCCGGCTGCTGCCACCGCTCGGCCCCGCCGCGGTCCCACAGAGTCACCGCTCGTCTCGCAGCTTGAGGGGCTCGATCTGGGCCGCGCCCGGCCCGCCCCTCGCTGCAGCTCCTTCAGTGACATGGAGCGGCCGAGACCCCCCAGTGCTGCCCCGACAAACCCTCAGGGTGGCTCTTTTAGTGTCGGGGAGCGGCCACTGCTGGTGCGGGTTTTTTCATTTTTTTTTAGTCTATTCTCTACCACCACTTCTTGCTGGTCTTGGTGCAGCTCTTCTACTAGATACGGACAGTGGGAACTCTCAGTGTGGCTCTTTTCTTGTATTTTATGCTATTCTCTATGTTTAATTCTATTCACACCTCCCACCCGCCCTGGCGCTGCCCTTCTGGCCATACCCGACCTTGACCATCCTGCGGTGCGGCTCCTCAGTGACACCAGGTGCCAGGGAACCCTGGTGCAACTTTTTATTTTATTTTACTCTATTCTCTGTATTTTATTCTATTCACCACACGCCATTGCTTTCTTGCACCTCCTTCAGACGTGGGCAAAAGACATGCCCTTGCTTCAGATCTTTGCATTTTAGTCTCTCCTTTCGTTCCCACCTTGCCCGTCTCATGGAGTGAGTCCTTCGGGGACCCAGGACAGCACAAATCCCTCAGGGCGGCTCCAACAGGGCCCCGCCCACCGCCGCTCCCCGAGGCCTCCCCGCTGCTCCCCAGGGATCAGACATGGCAGGCGGCCCCAGCCCCTCCATCTTCTTCCTCTTCTTCCTCCTGGCGGGATTGAGCCCCCACCGCTGCCCGGCTCCTTCTGCCGCTCCTGCCCAGCACGAACCGGCGCTGCCGCTGACGGGGCCGGAGCGCGGCTGCCCCGCGACTGCCCCGCGCCTCAGGGCCGGGCCGAGGAGTGACCGCATGGGTGGGGAGGGACCCCGCTGGACAGGGACAGACTGACCCCATGGAAGGGACCCCACGGTGCCACGGCCCGAGGCTTGGGGAGTAAACACACCGAGACGATGTAGGGATAACACTCCAATTTATTGCTTTGTTACAGTGATTTATATAGTCCTTTAGTTCCGTACACGCAACAAGCAGCATCTTGTCTTGTCTTAATTGGTCGGGTACGCTCTACACGCACTGTGCACGAGGCCTATGCTAAATTATAATTGGTTGCTTTTCTTACTAAATATAACGGTATATGGCTAAAATTAATTTTCTGTTTCCTGCTTTTATCTGGTTTCTGGAAATCCCCTCATTCCATCGTCTACAAGGACACTCTGCCCTTGAGCCTAGTAAATATCGCTGCTATAATTGCCCTGGGCCTGCCCTGGGCCTGCCCTGGGCCTAGCAAAAGCCACTTTTATAATCTCTCATAATATTTCATTATTCCCATTACCGCAGCATCTCCCCCTCTTTTTTCAAAAACAGCATGGGCAATTTCTTTTAAGCGTTGCGTTATACATCTTGCAATGCATGGGCCAAGCAGCAAGCACAATAAAAGCAAAACCAAAATTCCTCCAAAATGCGCTATAATGCTGCTAAGCCATGGTCCAAGCCCTAAAGAGAATAACCATCCTTCTAGTCCTAGCCCATCCTGCTGTTTCAGATCATGCAGATGATTTTGTAGTTTCTTAATTTTTGCATGAATTGACACTGAATGGTCAGACAAGTTCATACAACACATGCCTTCAAATTCTTCACAACCATGGCCATGTGCTAGCAAAAGATAATCAGTGGCAGCTCGATTTTGCAAAACTGCATGATTGACACTGGACACATCGGCACTGAGTTCATCCAATATCTGTGATGTTGTGTTTAGTTCATCCTTTGCCCAGCAGGCAAGTTGTTCAGCTAATACCATTGCCTTGCGAGCTGCTGCTCCAGGAAGGATCGTGGGTATGACTACTTGTTTGAGCTCAGACCAAAACTGAGGACTGCCGGTGTCTTTGCAGTTTAATTCATGAACACCGCGTTTGGTCCTGATCCTAGAAATCGTCATCAGTGAGGATACATTGGGATGAAACAATGTTAACTGACCAAGATAACACGGTCCCCCCCTAGGTCGAGCAGGGATACCATTCCATGCTCTATTCCCACAAATTAAAAAAATACCTTTTGGCAACTTTAGGGGCATCGTAATGTTGTTTCCATTGCATTTAGAGTAGAGGGTTCTGAGCACCTCATGATCCTGCAAATCAGATTTCAGAGATGCCCACAAGTATTGGTCTTGATTCCATTGTGAATCCTTAAGTGGCTCAAATGAGAACCATCCATTTGTTTTATTTGCCATACTAGCATTGCTACATCCTACAATGTCTATTTCTTCTGGTGGGGAATCGAGAGTGATATTCAGGGCCAAAACAATATGACACTGCCACCCTCTATCAAGTTGATTGCGATTCAAGCCTTCTGCTGTTTGATTTACCTCCTTAAGCATTTGAGTCTCATTTTGCACAGCAGCATCTTTTACGAATCCCATAAAATTGGAAGGTTGCCAGGTTGGAACTCCAAACAGACAGGTCTTAAATGGGCTATTAACACTTCCTAAACTTAAGCAGAGTGAAGTTTGACCTGTTTGATTTGCTATGGTTACCCAAACATTTTCACGAGGACCGAAAGAAGTCAATGCCAAACAGCATCCAATTGTCATTGTTAAAGCTAGAAGTTCTTGATTAATATGGAGCGTATAGTCCCCCATCTCGATTATGCTTAGCATAGCACCGAGAAAAACTCCATGCCAGTGCCCGTGTTTTAACAGCTATTTGTAATCAGCGCAAAGCACACCACACTACAAAAGCAACATGCGCAAAATGCAAAGCCTCTATGTTTTCAAACAGTCGCGGAATTCCCAATTCTCTCAAAACCTGTTCTCCTGCGAGTTCCCATAGTTGTTCCCAGAGATTCCGGGTAACAAACGGGTGAGTACATCTAATGCATCCGCCCAATGCTTGATCTACCCATCTAGTATCCCTAACTCCCTGAATTCATCCACAACCCCCACATTTAATCACTATATCGTCTATCTTTCCTCTATACTCTGAACAACATCTCTCTAAAACCCACTTCCTACGTCCTATATATCCATAAACCAATACTTGTGCATCGTTGATAAGCAAAGGGGAATCCCAATGTAGTGAAGCACGAAAATCACGGTCAATATGATACAAAAACGGTGGGTATAATTCTTGGCATAACGGCTCTAAGATGAGTTTTCTGCGATGTCGTCATCTGTCGTGGTCTTCTGGAGATAAGGCCGCACTCACTTGGCTGGTATCCAGCGTGTTTCGTCTCCTTGTTGTCTTTTGTTAAATGACCAGGGGGATCTGTTTCTTGAGTACCTCCGGCATTCTTAGGCTCAGCTCCGGAGAGCCACGCCCGCACCCGGTGGCCAATCCCTCCATCCTCCGGGGTACGCTTTAGCTTTCCCATTCTTTCATGGGCTGCATCAATTTGTTCCCTTTCAGATGTAGTCAGTCCATGTATAGCCAGACATTGAGATTTCAAATAATGGTGTAATGTTTCAGAGTCCCAGTCACCATTTAATGCCGATTGTATCAATTCTTTTCTCCGTCTCTCCACTATTGGGGCTAATCTTTCCTCCCGTATGTCAAGTTGGTTACTGATATTCTCCAGCCCCTCCTGTATTGCTTTAGATGCCTTCTTATATGCCTCCTCTGTTTTCTTTTTCCCTGAGCCAGGATCAATCCTCTTTAACTCCTTCAGGAGCTGTAGCATTTGATTTGATAACCCTCGGACCTCCTGTGACAGCCCGCTCTCCCCAGTATCATTATCTGCAGGAAGGGGCACCGTCGCAGGATCCACTTCCATAGGGAGTGGTGGGGCACTTGGTGGCTTGTCATCAGGTATAAAAGGTGGAATAAGATCATCAAAGGGACCTTTAGAAGCAGGAGCGGCAACAAGGCTGGGAGGCAAACTTTCCTTTTTATCTGTCTCAGTCTCTTTTAATTTACTATCTTTCGCCACCTTCAGACATTCTTTCAAAACTTTTGCAACTTCTGCTTCTGCGTTTAACTGTTCTAACGCCAGCCGCGCCGATCGATATGTTTTTGAACATTCCTTTGCCCCTTTCGCTCCGGTCTGAACACCTTCCCATAAATCTTTACCCACTCGCTCCCAAGTAGCTAAATCAAATGCGTCATGTGGGGTTGTAAAATAACCGCGTCTCCGACCCCACAACAATAAATCTACAAGGCTGTTCCTTTGTACCTTATAGTCCGTTTTTTCTAAGACTCTTAATAGTCCGTCCACAACAGCCTTCTCTATCGCTGATGCAGCGAGACCCATCCCGTACCAGACCGCAGTCTGCCTGACTCACCGGTCAGCTTGTGGCCACTAGCCTCTTGGGCTCCCGTCTCTCTCGGACGGCCGGCTCGCACCTCTTGGGCTCCCGTCTCTCTCGGACGGCTGGCTCTCAGCCTTTTGGGTTCCCGTCTCTCTCGGATGGCTGGGATCTCAAGCCTCGTCTCTCGTCCGCCTATGCAGCTCCGATACAGAGGATAATTTTTCACGAAAGATAATCCTTTCAGGGGGTCTTTTTCATCAGGTCGAGTTGGGTCTTATTCATCACGTCGGGGTCACCAGAATGCTGCGGCCCGAGGCTTGGGGAGTAAACACACCGAGACGATGTAGGGATAACACTCCAATTTATTGCTTTGTTACAGTGATTTATGTAGTCCTTCAGTTCTGTACACACGACAGGCAGCATCTTGTCTTGTCTTAATTGGTCGGGTACGCTCTACACGCGCTGTGCACGAGGCCCATGCTAAATTATAATTGGTTGCTTTTCTTACTAAATATAACGGTATATGGCTAAAATTAATTTTCTATTTCCTGCTTTTATCTGGTTTCTGGAAATCCCCTCATTCCATCGTCTACAAGGGCACTCTGCCCTTGAGCCTAGTAAATATCGCTGCTATAATTGCCCTGGGCCTGCCCTGGGCCTAGCAAAAGCCACTTTTATAATCTCTCATAATATTTCATTATTCCCATTACCCCAGCACCACAGCCTGGAGCAGGGCAAGGATTCCTGTCCCTGAGAGGGAAGCAGCGGCACGAACTGACCGTAACCCCCATCCCTTCTCCCTGCACCGCTGGGCAGAGGAGGGAGGGAACGGGAAACTGAGTTCGATTTTTACATTCATTGTTCCAAAGCAGAGTCACAAGTGGAGCTCTGCTTTCAGCTTCAAACTAGGAAATCCAACGTGGGCGCTGGGAGTTCTGTAACCTCAAGGTGTTACTTTACACTCCTGGATACTCAAGATTTTAGTTTTGGCACTATGAAGCCCTTCAGCAGCATGTCTGTCCCACACAATGGTTTTTGTCTCAGACTCAGCTCAAAACTTGGACAGGAAACCCAAAGTCCCAGGAGAAGAATCTCTGCCACTACTTTTTTTTTCCCTTGGTGTTTTTTTTTTTCCTTTCTTTTTGTTTGTTTGTTTGTTTGTTTTTGTATGTTTGTTTTTGTTTGGTTTGGGTCTTTTTTCTGTTTTTTTTTGTTTTGTGTTTTTAGCTGTCATGCATATTTTATCTTATTTTTCCTTCTTTTTTCTATAATCCCATGTTTATTCTCTATTTCCCCCCAGCTCTTGTCCCCATACCGAAGGTTTGTGGCAAGGTGCTGTCCCACAGCCCTTCCTGCCCTGGCACCTGCAGCTGCTTTGGTGCTGTCAGGCCCCAGCTCGAAGGGAAACCAAAAACTCCTCTGGAAATAAACCCAGTCTGGGGTAAAATCCTGCAGGGGGGATTGAATCCCACAGACAGTTCTGTCTGAGAGTTGGAGATTCCAAATGCTCCAGGGGGCCTCGGGGCCTCCCTGGGGCACCTCTGAGACCCCCTGAGCAGAGCGACCCCTCCCACCTCCCAAAATCCACAGGTTTGGGTCCACTGAGGAAAAGAGCTGGAAAAAGGGATTGGAAAGGGGCTGGAGCCCTAGAGGAGCCCTCAGCCATGGCTCAAAAAGGAAGGGCTTCCTGCAGGAAAGCCACAGGAAAATCCTCCGGAAACCAAGGAAATAATGATTAAATTTTTAACTCTTTCCACTCCTGTTTCCAGAAGGTCCTGGCCAGGTCATGCCAGGAGTTGGAAGTGGGAAGGGTGGCTCAGAGCCTAACTGGGGAAAAAAGTTTAATTGGGGCAAAAAAACAGTAATTGTGCAGTTAAAATCTGATGACATAGATGTGAATGGGGATTTAAATAGGAGAGGATTATTTGAATTAGAGAGAGAAAATGAAGTGAGAGGAGGAGCTCCTCAGCCCTCAGCTGTGCCCTGAATGTGCTGCCAGCTCTTCCCATGTGTCACAGTACAAGCTGGCTTGTTACTGGGCAATTGATTCTCCATATGTGGAGAAGCAGCCTGGTGGGACAGACAGTCCTCCAGGGAGAGGGATAGGACAGATTCAGAACCTGACAGGGATTTGATCCAATGGGTTCCTGCCTGGCTGCAGAGGCTACTGGTCAGGAGCTGGGCAGCCTGAACTTTGAACTCACCACAAGTGCTTGCCAAGGAACATTAAGAAGGTTAATTAGGGTGTAGTTCAGAACAAAAAAGGGCTTTTTGTCACATGGAACAGTAAGGGGGCCTAGTCTCTGTCTCGAATCTGGCACCGTTCATGTTATAAGTGGTGACCCCGACGTGATTTGGACATTTAGCCATACCTGCAAAAGCAGGGGGAGACAAAATCTGTCCAGAAAAAGAGACAGAGGGAAATTCCAGCCCAGGAGCTAGGGGAGAAATGCTTAGAAAAAGAGGTGAGAAAAAGCTGTCTGAGAGCCAGGGATCATCCAAGAGACAGGAGAAAACTTTGGCTGTGAGCCAGAATCATTTGAGAGACGGGAAGAAAGCTGTTGTCCAGAAAAGAGATGAGAGGAAAATTTAAGCTGAGAGCTAAGGAAAACTTGGGAGGATACATCTCCACAGACAAGCATCCAGTAATCCAGGTATGGACCCAATTTTTACAAGGATGAGAGATCCATTATGAAGAAATATCGCTTTTTGATTAAATATCATGGACAAAAGGCGAAGGGATAGAACTAACTAATGAAACTGTATTTAATATGAATAATTGGACTAAAATTGGAGAACAAATATTAAATGCTGTTTTAAATGATTATAAAAATGCAATTAAGGCTTTAAAACCTTGGGGCATTATCTTAAAGTTACTAAAAGCGATAAAAGCCAATTTGTCTAGCAGCAACATGGAAGAAAATGTACTAATGCCATGCAGAGAGACTTTACTGACTGGCAAACCCTTAGCAGCTGTCTCAGAGACCCCTAATCCATCCCAAATTGATGGGAGTGGGGCCTGAGGAAAACTCCAAGATGGCGGCTTCCGCATGGCAGGAGAAGGAAAAGCCCAGGAAAAATCCCAAGATGGTGGCAGCCTCGTGGCCACAGGTGGGGAAAAAAGAAACCCAGCCTCCCTCATGGGACGTGGGTCCACCACCGGTCCATCCCTGGTGGGGCGCAGCTTCACCCCAAGCCCAGCCCTGGTGGGGTGTGCCTCCTACTCCAACCACACCTTGGTGGGAGGTGCCCCCTCCTTCGACACAGCCTTGGTGGGTGGTACCCTGATTACGGTCCAGCCTCAGAGGGGCAGGTCCCGACCCCAGTCCAGCCTCTGGATGGCGTGACTTCACCCCAGCAAGCAAGCCTGCCTCCACCTCCAGTCACCATGGAAAATCCTGCCAACAACTGCCCGGAGAGGAGAATCCCTGATGATGTCATACTAGGAGCGCCTTCGGACACCTTGAGAAACCCACGGGAAGCAGGAAGTAAAAACACCAAAGATCCGAACAATCACACAAAAAGCCCAGGTAGGGGGTGGGACCCAAACACCTATACTAGCATCAGAATCAGAAATCAGAGTGTGGGAAAAAATCCCTGCAAAATGCTCACTGAGCGAAAAACAGCAAGAAAAGAATTACCAAAGTAAAGCTTCATAGAGACAGTAACAAACAAGCTGACCTGAAAACATACCACCAGACACATAGAAAAGCTAGAACACAGCAACAGAGGACAAACCATCTTCTCAACAAATGTAACAACATGTTACTTGCCTCATGTCTTAAGACAGTGAAAATAGAATCTAAAAAACTTAACACCACCAATCAAGGCAATATAACTGAGCTCAACAACTGTTTCATCCACTTCAATTTTAACTTTGCCAATGTTGTAATTTGATAAACTGAGGTAAAAGGAAGGATTCACATACCCTGCCACCTTCCGGCTAATCCCCGAGCTCCTGTCCTTCTTCCTGTCCTTTGACCTTCCCTTGTGATCTTGGAGCACACTAGGGTTCCTGTATTATGATCCTACTCCCTTGTGTCCTTATCCCATTGGCTGCCAGCCAAAGCCACTCCCCATTCCCTCTCCTGAATACCTGACTCCTGGAGGGGGTCGGCCTCTTTCCTGCCATGCCATCGCATTGGAATAAACCTGAGAACTGAAAGGGCCTCTTTTGTATCTCTTTCCATCCATGCTAAAATACTTTGTCTGAGCTTAAGTTATTAGGAAAAAGACACAAAGTATCATTTTAGCATACCAAAGCCTGTATGTTTTGCAAACTTTGCTAAATTAATATTTTCCTTTTTAACCTGTTTTTTTTGCAGTTGCAGTGAAGATACTGCAAATATGGGATGCAGTTTGTTAAACATGTCCTAAAATCTGTAGTACAATGCATACTGCTGTTGTTTATAGGTACTGAGGTTGCACAAATTAGTTCTTTTACAGTTGCTGAAAAGGTGTTTTATCAATGCTGCAGATATGGTCTAAAATTCTTTAAGTGTGTGTTGAAGTTCACAGTAGAATGCTTCTTAATGTTACTCATGTACATTGCACTAGCATCATACTCAGTCAGCCTTCTTAAAAAATTTGAAGATCTTTCTTACTCTGATAAGTTCAAAAAATCAAATCTATGTGGATTAGTTTAGTAAAAGATACTAAAAATATTTCATTGACAAATTACAATTGCACAGTTTTCTGAAATACCTACCTCTTATCACTTTTGTTTACAGTGTTCAAAATTTAGTAAAGGTTTGTTTCAAAATATAATAGAAAATTTTGCCTAGTCTAAAGTCTAAACCCTAGCCACGTTGAGATTTTAACTAAGCAAAAGAAAATGTTTATCATTAAAGCCTTCTCAGTCTGTTTCAATTCTGGCCAGATTGAAATTTGACTGACAAGGAGAGAAAATTATAAAATCCAGATATATTTTTGTTAAAAATGAAAACAAGTAATTTTGACTAAAGTTGACAAAGTTGATTGAGCCTTGCAAAAGCTAAACACTTTTCCTTTGGGATAAACATGAAGAATCTTATCTGTAAAATATTCTCTTAAGTTATCGTTTAAAGGAAAACTCCTCAACAATATTAAAGACTAAAATTGGATTGTAACATATCAGCAACTATAATTCTCACCAAATTAAGGTAATTCAAAAGTGCATGTTTTGTTCCTTTTCTAATTTCTAAAAAGAAAGAAAGGGGGAGAAAGGAGAAATGGAAACATTTGGGTTCTTAATTGAAACAGTCTTAAGTTAAATGTTTTTTTGTTTTTAAATATTACAAAGAAAAGGGCGTAAGGAATAAAGAAAATATGTGTTTTTATTTGAAATTGTTTTAATTTAAATGGTCTTCTTTTTTAAAAATTTTAATGGTTTTGAACTGAATGGTTTATGTTTAATGTTGAATTGTAACATTATAGTTACTAAGCAATTGAGGCTGTAACATGAATAACAGAAATTGTACCTACCTCACAGGGTATAGGACATTGAAATAAGAGTTGTTTGTTTACAAAATATTTTCCTGTTTACAAATTGCTTTGTTAAATTGGTGTTTTGCACAGTTCTGAAGCTAAAAGGTTTATTAAGTTAAGACAGGAAGTTCTATCTCAGTTATCACCTTATTTATCCTCAGCTACTGTTCTGGGTTGATGTTGATGTTATGACTAGCTCCTCTCCCTGCCCCCCGCCCCATGGAACTGCTGGCCGTGTGGCGGCCCCTCCCCCGGGCTGCTTGGCTCGCTGCTGCTTGCTGGTTCCGGCTGCTTTCTGCTTGCCCCCGCTGCTGCTGCTTGCCCCCCCCCACCATTTGCTAGCTAGGCTGCTTGCCGCTTGCTACCCCTCTTTCTCCCTCCCTTCTTCCCCCTCCTCAAGATCGGAACCGGCTCCAGAAGGAAACGGATCTGAACCTCAGAGACTGCCTCTGGAAGCTTGCCAAAGAAGCTCTGCTGCCCTTCCCAGCAAAGATCTCCGACTTCGTCTCTCTCTCTCGGTGAAATTTGGTTTTTTTGTTATCTGGGTCTGACTGGGAAGTGTTTTTCTCTTGTGTTTTGTTAATAAATAAGTTTTTTCCACTTTCCCCCTGAGGAGAATTCTTTCTGAGTTCTTTGGGAGGTCTTTCCCCGAATTTGTCCTAAACTTGGACAGCTACACATCCAGCTGCACTAAGCACAAACAGAGTTCAGAGCTGTTCAAACTAACAATGGGCTAAAGTTGACATTGCCACTTATTGTTGGGAATTCAATATTTCACCATGGCTAAGGCCAATCTTCTGCCTGCAAAACCAGACCTGCAGCTCTTCTAAAATTCTTCAGCAGAAAAGGAGAAAACTGCCAGGGATCCCTTTGCTGCTGCTGCTGCAAAGACCCTGACAGGAACTTTCCTTCATCCTCCCAGCTGGCACTGGGCTCCCACACACAGAGCTCACAACTTGCTGCACAATTCTGAACACCAAAGGTTTCTTCCCACTCACTGAAGGAGGAGCTGCTTGGGATCCACACATGAGGTGCCCTGCAATGGGAGAGGGAACATGAACCAGATGCTGGTAGGAGAAGAAATTGCCTGTGGTGGGAAATGCCATGGAGCAAGGCAAGCCCAAGAGAACATTTTGCTTTCACAGCATCCCTGCAGGAGCCACAGTCCCTTCCCAGAGCAAGCAAGAGAACAGCACAAAATGCTGGGCTGTGTCAGTTCTTGGCTGGAGCAGCAAACGGGGCAGTTCCAGGCTCCAGAGCCACAGACGCCCTGCTTGAGGGAACAGAACCCCCCAGGCCTCACTGCAAACGCCTGGCTGGCTGCAGACACCCCCTTTACAGCTGCAGCTGCTGGCAGGAGCTCTCCCAAACCAACGGTGTCTTGATGGCAATTTGGTTACAGAGTCAGCTCAGGTCCAGAGGGAGAACAGAAAGCACACAGCAAGCCCAAAGCCACAGGTGCTGCACCGAGGGAAAAACTCGACTGACTTGCCAAGTGGATTAGAAAATACCCCGAATAAGGCACAGAGTACAGAGTGCAAACTGCAGCAGCCACTTGCTGGATCACTGTGGCTGCACTGCACACGTCTGCAGGCTGTGCCCCTGCAAGCACAAAAGGACACGTCAGGGCTGGGCTGGCTGCTGGGAATGCCTCGGGCAGGAGGATCCTCCGGCAATCAGCAGCACCCAGAGCCGCTCTGGGCACTGAGGCCTCTGTGTCCCACAGCAATGGGAACACCGCTGGGATGTGGCAACGTTCCTGTGACACCACAGCAGCAGCTCACGCAAAAACTGCTTGGAAGGTTCTCCTGAGTCACAAAGGAGCACAAAGAATCCTCCCAGGGCACAGCCCACTGCCCAAAGGATCCAAGAGGAACCCCGAAAATGCAGCAAACAAGGACACCCCATAGTCCAGCCTGAACACTGAGGAGGAGCAAGGACAGGACAAAACCAAAGGAAACATGACCTTTAGTCGCTGATGCTTCTGACTAAAACCAGCAAGGCTTGTTCCATCTGGGATCTTTGTTCTAGTTCTAAAAAAAAGCACGGTTCTCCACTCTAAATATGCAGAGTGCAGAAACTGGGGAGGAGGTGGGATTGGGAAGGAGAAGGAGGAGCAGGAGGAGGAGGAGGGAGATGGGAAAAGGAGGAGCAGTAAGAGGAGGAGCAGGAGCAGGCAAAGAAGGAGAAACAGGAGGTTCCAGTGCCCCCTGTGGCCGCATCATCCCCCGGCCATGGGACCATCGCCCCCAGCGCACCCTGCAGGGGAGTGTGGAGGGAAAGCTCGTCCCAAATCTATTGGGGGGCCCTGAGAGGGTATTTTTATTGGGGTGTGTTTGGAGCTCGCAGATTACAGAATTGAGCCCCAAATATCGTCTGGGGTCCCTGGGAGGTATTTTTCTGAGTGTATGTTTGGATCTTGCAGGACCCCAAAGCTGAGCCCCTTGGGGGGATCTTTGGGGGTCCGTGTGGCCATTGCCCAGTATCGGCAGGGGGAGGACATTGGTGCTGGGGACCCCTGGGAGAGCAGAGGAGAGGAACCCCTGGGACCTCCAGAGCAGGGAGAGCAGAGAGGGGTGATCCTGGAGCTGGGGGGCCCCCGGCAGCCTGGAAAGGGGGGGAGTCTGGAGAGGAGGGACCCCTGGGATCCCAGGGATCTCAAAGTGAGGTATCAGTGACAAGGGACCCCATGGATCCCTAGAAGCCCCTGGATCATCCCTAAGCAGGACCCTGGAGAAAGGGGAACCCCTGGAGCCATTGGGCCTCCATCATTCCAGGGAGGGGAAACCTCTGGAACCCCAAAGTGGAGAGATCAGAGATGGGGAACACCTTGGAGGGGATTTTTTGGGCTGAATCTTGATATTTTGGAGAATTTCATGGACGCAAGACACCTCCTACATTCTAGAGATGGATTTGGGCAGGAGAAGCCCACAGCCCAAGGAGCCCTGACCCTCTTTTTCCCCTCAAACCAGGATTTGTCATTTTCAAGCCACAGCTGGAAGGAGGAGGAAGAAAAGCCCCACAAGTGCTTGGAAGGTGAGAAGAGCTTCTGCTACAGCTCCCACCTGAGGGAACACCAGAACATCCACACTGGGGAATGCCTCTATGGGTGTGAGAAATGTGGGAAGTGTTTCATTTGGAGCTCCAAGCTCACCAAGCACCGCGAGATCCACACCAGGCAACAGTCTGGAATGTTTGAAAACCATCAGGAGGAATTCTGAATTCGCCACCCATCAGCACATCCACACCAGGGAGATGCCCAATGGAGGGATGGAGACACGAAGGGACCCAAAGCTCTCACTTGACCCAACACCAACGGAGGCTCCACTAAGGGAAGCCCTGTGAGTGCCCCGAGTGTGGGAAGAGCTTCGTGCTCTGCTCCAGCTCCATCCCCCATGGGAGGATCGGTGTTGGATGATCCCCAGTGACCCCTGTTGGGCAGAGCCCTGGTGATCCATGCTCCTGCTGATCTGTGTTGGGTATGGGGAAGGGGTTGGAGAGATTTCTCTCCCTTCTCCTTGTCCTGCTGTGATTTGGTTGGTAATAAATTCCCTCCCTGTGCCCAGGCTGGGTCTGTTGTTCCCGTTCGGTGCTCGGGGCGGGATCTCTCCTGTTCCTTCTCTCCACTCCCCGGCCTCTCCTCAGACAATCAGCTGGGGCCTGGGCAGGAGCCGCTGCCGGAGCAGCGCTGGCCCGTTCCGGTTCCTGTGGGTAACACAGAGGTGGCTGCCTCATCCCCGGGATGCTGCGCTGGGGCCGCCTCTGAGCTCCGCCGCCGCCTCCCCGGGCTCCGGCCGCTGCCGCCGCTCCCGGACTCTCCACCAATGGCGCCTTTGCTGGCCCAGGGGTGTTCTGATGGCAGCACCGGGGCAGGGCTTGTTCCTGTTTTGCCCAATCAGCGCGCGAGAACAAGGAGTGATGGCAGAATCAGCCAATCGCAGGGAGGGGCGGGCTCTGCACTTGTCACGGACTTCCCGCCATTTCCCCGAGCTCCGCCATTTCTCGGAAACCTCGCCTGAGGAGCGGCTCCCACGCTGGGCCCGGCCCGGGCATCGGGCCAAGGAACCGCTGCTGCCCTGAACCACTGGGAGCTCGGGGTGAGCGGGAGCTGAGGGTGGTGGGAGCTGGGGGTGAGTCCGGGATGGACCTGGGACCCACCTGGAGCCCTGGCAGGAGCCCGAGGCAGGCAAGGGATGTTTGAGAGAGGCCCCGGGGCTGTGCGGGAAAATTCACGTGGCCAGAGGTTTGAGTGCACAAAGGAGACCGAGGAGTCCTGTAAAAGTGACTTTACTCGTGAGCAAAGGCAGAGGCCATGTGGCATTTGCCATGCGGTCTGTAAAACGCAGGCTCTTTTTTATCCTCATTTTCCCGGCTTCATCTCCCTCTCCCTTTCCCGAAAAAAAGGAAAGGTACTTTGAAGGTTCAGATTTCTCGATTTTCCTGCTGCATATCCTCCTTTATATGCACCCCTTCTTTAGTATAAAATCCGATTTTCATGGCTCTGTTAACTGTTTCTCATTCTCGAAGTTCAGGAATTGAGCAGGATCTTGGCTGAGCAGCAGTCTGTGTCAATTAGTAACATTTTCTGAAACTGACGAGTTTTCCCATTGCTTTCTCATGTATGAGTGCCTGGTCCTATTTCCCAGCAGATTCACTCATTGACTCTGTTTTTTCTTAGTGATTCCTCTTTGGTTTTGGGATTATTCTCAGTGCCCTCACTCCCTGTCCTTTTGTAGCCGTTTCTGGATCAGGCCTGGCTGCCACCTGCATCCCCTTGTTCACCTGCTGAATGAGCTGCACTCAGCAAGGTGTCGTGCATGGGAAAAAGATGAGAGTTCCTGCAGCACATCAGAGGAGGAACAGCATTCATTTAAGCCATGGTCTGCCAGGGAACCACAAAAACGTGTCCTATTCCCATCCTTTCTACATTTGGACTGGTACACGATCTACTTTCTTACTTCTTTTGTCACCTGTTTCACCACTTTTCAGTTATCATCTCTTTGGAAACAGCAGTTTGAGTAATTTAATTTTCCACAAGCTCCCCCTCCTTCTGTTGATAGGTAATGTGATCCCATTCCATGGTGAAATGTCTTCTTCATTTCTGTGGATTGCTTGGCAGGAAGGTCCGGAGCTGGAGGTGGCCAATTGGTTGTTTTTTTGAAGACTGATAATATAGTCTTTAGTACATAGTAATAATAATAGTAGCAGTAATAATAATAATAACAATAATAATAATAGTATGAATATTAATCATAATAGTAATAATTATAATATTTAGTTTTTTTAAAATTATGCTACTCAAAATATTGGTGGATTTTTTGTCTCCTGATACGAATTTGTTAATGTTCCCAGGAACTGGTCCATGGATTTGGATTTGTTCTGATGTCTGTTCATCCTTTCCCCATTTTTGGGAGCTCCAACCATCCAGGGCTGCATCAATTGACCACTTTTCTCTAATTAAATCATCAGATACTTGGATTCCCAACCGGTTTCTCTGGACTAGCAATAACACCCCAGTGCTCTAATCTACCCTATATAACAGACAGTAACAGTATGTGTTGGAGTGGGGAGAGAGATGATTCCCCACTACATTTTTTAGTAAAGTTTTCACAACATTCTCCATTTGCTGTTTCCCTTTGCAGCTTAACCAATTTCTGTTGCAGTCAGGTATCCTCACTATGGGCTCTGCCTTTAGCTGTGCAAATTCCATCTGTGCAGGCAGGCAGAGCTTGGAGTGAGGGACAGAGGGAATCAGCCCAATTCCTCCTCCAGACAAGAAGACCGTGGTACCTTCTCCAGGCTTTGCCCCTGCAGGGTTAATTTAGATTTATAAAGGTCCTTTCCTGGCTGTCTGGAACCCCTGCTTCTCTTACAGAGCAGCCATTGGATGATTCCTATGTGGCCCCCCCACAATCTGTGCTTTTTTTCTTAATAACAATATCTATTATCATTTTATCTGTTAAAGTGTCACCTTTAACACTCTTCCAGTTTTGCAAAATCCATCCTAAAGGGAACACATATATACACAAAAAAATTCCAGTGCAAATGGTCAAACGATGCACGTGGGAGGAAAAGTTGGGATTGTGTAGGAGAAGGAGGAACAGTAGGAGGAAGAGGAATGTGAGGAAGAGTAGGGACACAGGAGGGGGAGGAGCAGAAACAGGAAGCAGCACAAGGTTCCACCCCTCCCTGTATCTGCAGCCTCTCCCCAGCCCCAGGAGTGTTGTCCCCATTACATGCAGCAGGTGATCAGAGAGAGGGATCCATGATTTTCACAGGGGTGAATATTGCTGTTTGTGAGATTTATTGGGCTAAATGTTGGTGGTTTTCTTTTTTTGGGAGGCGGGGCTGAATCTTTCTATTTTGGAGGGGGTTTTGGCCAAATCATGCTGTTTGGGATTTTTTTTTTTTTTTTTTTGTCTGTATCTTGATGTTTGGAGGATTTTTGGGCTGAATCTTGGTGTTTTGGAGGTTCTTACAGACACAAGATGCCCAATGACTTCCTGAATTGAACTTGGGCAAGGAGGAACCCCCAGCCAAAGGCCCTCTCCATTTGTTTTTTCCTAAACCAGGATTTTTCATTCCCAAGGCCTTGACAGATGGAGGAGGAGGAAAAGCCCCAGAGATCCCTCAGGAGGAGGGGCTGCAAACCCAGCCCAGGGAGCTGCGAGGAGGAAAGACCCTCCCTGAGCCGGGAAGGCGGCCGGAGATGCAGGCAGAGCTCAGAGCTGGTGGAGAAGCCTCATGAAGGGGAGAAGCCCCACAAGTGCTTGGAATGTGGGAAGAGTTTCAGGTGGAGCTCCCAGCTGATCCAGCACCAGATGATCCACACTGGGAGAAAGTGCCAAGCCAAACTGTGACTGAGATGAAACATCATTATGACTGGAGCTCACTCTTTTGTGACCCCATCAACAGAAATCCAAAAGAAGACCTTTGATCTTTTCTGGGCCACCGTGGGCTGTGACCAGCAGTGTCCCTTTGAGGGGCTCTCAGAACCAGCAAACCCTCGGCTTTGCTGTGCCTGGAGGATCGCCGGAACACGACGTGTCCTGGGCCCATCCCCTCACTCCTCAAGGCCCGATCCTTCGGCCAGCAGATGCAAAAACATCTGAAGGGAGGATTTCACTGAGCTCTGAGGGGAATTTTTTATGGGTACCTTGCTTGCACTGACTGTTCCTGTCTCTGTGTGCATGCCCCTGCACATATGCTATAGCAAATCTGGGAGAAATACAGCTTTCCTAGATATGGGAGTACCTTGGATATCTCAGGCCTGTAAGGAAGGTTCAGTTATAGTTATGAACTTACCTAAATGCTGCTAAGTGTTGATCTTTTGCTAAGTTGTTAAATGTAAGTCATAAGCTAAGTGTTGATTTTCTGTTAATTTGCTGAGTAACTTTTGGAAGTTTTAGCTATAAGTTAGGTTAAATACTCTTAAGTGTTATTCCTCTGTTGAATTGTTAAGGTGAAGTTATAAGTTAAGTTAGGTGTAAGTTCAGTATTGTTCCTCTGTTGACTTTCTAGGGCTAAGGTATTAGTTAAGTTATAAATTAAGATAGAAGTTAAAGTGCTGCTGAGTGTTGTTTAATTTTTAGGCCATGCTCCTTTTAATCCTTCCCCAAACCGTCTTTTGTCCCATGCACCTGAACACAGCACACAGCCACCCACACTCCCCTAGAGAGTTCTCAGTCCATTTCTGTTTTGGTTGCCTGGATTTTGTTTGATTTTGTTGTTGCTTGTTTTCTCTTGTTGTGCCTTAGCTGTCCTGTAGGCAGTAGAGTGAATCTTGCCAACGAACCTGTTGTGCTTTGTTGCTTAATATTACATCTGACTTTTTCTCATGCCCTTGCCACTGATTTTTAAGCGATCTCAAACACTGTCGTTCATGACAGCACCACAATGCCCCGCATCACCGAGGGCCCTGACACACACCCGTGTCACCAAGGGCCACACCCGGCCCCCAACAGCAGAGGGACAGCCTGGAAGCGGCACGGAGCAGCCCCGGACTCGTGGCCTTGTAGCCCCTGCCGTGCCCAGAGCCCCGGGAGGCTTTGGCCACGGTGCCAGCGACAGCCCCAGCCCCGCCCTGCAGAGCCCTGGGGCTGCAGCCCGGGCTGGCCGGGGCAGCAGGAATTGGCCGGCCGGACGTGCCAGGGCCTTGTGGGCAGTGGCTCCATGTCCCGCGGGAGGCCGGGGATGAGGGGTGTCCCTCAAGGCTGTGCCTGGGCCCCAGGGCTCATCACTGCCTCGCTCAGGGACACCCAGGGGCACCGAGAGCAGCCTGGGCGCCTTTGCAGGGCACGGGGAGCTGAGCGGGGCAGGGGCACCACGGAAACACCGAGTGCCTGCCCGGGGCAGAGCCGGGGAAAGCCGGGCTGGAAAGGCGGGAGAGGCTGCTCAGAGCTGGCCTGGGGACTTGGGCACCTGGGAGACAGAGCCCGGCCCTGAGCTGACACTGAGCAAAATACCTGGCTCAGCCGGTTTTTCTAGACACACTTCATTATTTTGTATTTTCTCAACATGACATTTTATGAGGGAACATTTTCAATGTTTGTTTTATTTATTTTTTACCCTTTAAGAAAGAGTTCTGTTGTATTTTGTAATGTGCGAGGAGGGATGGGTTTGTAAAGGTTGTGGGTAATGGAGTTTTGTATTCAATATGTTTTCAAATCTGAGATGTGACAAGTCCAGAGTTTGACTCCAGCAGCAGTGCCTGGTTCCAGACTGCTCTGCTTTTCACGGTGAGATCTCAGTTCATTCAAATCCAGCAGTCAAAGTCTTTGAAACACAAAAAAGCTGGGAATCAGGTTAAAGCCCTTGGAGGGTTTGCTCTGTCCCTATATTGCACATCTCCCCTGGTGTCCATTCAGCCTCTCCACGCCTGTTCTACGTGGACATTGCTGGATCCAGAGTTCAGTACCTGCTTTTATAGATGGATAGATACATGTAATTATTGTATACAGGATTCTTTTGGAGTGAGTTACTCTGATGGTACATTCCATGATCCTCTGCTTTGTGCCCAAGGAATGGTTTTTGTATCTAAACCCCAGGAGCCTGGGACAGGATGTGTGTGGGGCCGGGGCAGGGAGAGGCTCCTTGTTCTCTGTGTGGGCGTTTTGAAGCCTCGCTGCTCGGGTTTTCCACGGCTCTCTCTGTGCACTGTGGGGTTTTGCTCGGATCGAAACCCCCCGGTCCAAGCCCAGACAGTCTGACGGGTGGCTTCCCGGGAAACGGTTCTGGCGACTTTTATGGAGACAAAACGCTTTGATCCCATTGTTCGGAAGAAGAACTTTAATGAGGTGAAAAGAACAAATACAGGAATGCGTGCACTGTACTAGGAATGAATTGGAAAAAAGCAGGGTCCCGGGTAAAGCAGGGATATTTATTCACTTGGGTGCAGGGAGGGATTAAGGCAGGGTCTGAGGGAGAGATGGAAATAGAAACAGCCATTAACAATGTTATACTTTCTGCAGTGAAATGTAACCAACAGTAAAAAAGAAAACTGAGAACGTTCTAGTAACAATCTACATAACTGAACAGGGGGATCTTGGGAGTGAGCCTTTTGCTCCCCATGACAACAAGGGTTTTCCCATGGCCTTAGTCTGAGGTTTTCCTCACTTAAAAAGCTGACCCCCAATGTTGGCTGAACAGTGGTTTTGACCCAAGCAGACTAAGTATTTTTTTTTTTCCTTTTTCTTGTCTTGGGGAGGCTGCAGTTGAACTGAGCAGCTGCTCTGTTGCAGCCCGGGGGCTCTGCGCCGGCAGGAGCAGAGCGGTGCTGCTGCAGCCCAAAGCCGCTGTGAGCCGGGCTGAGCCGGGAGAGAAAACAGCCCGAGGCTTCAGCCCCACTGCTTCGCCTGCCGGGACCGTGCCCGCAGAGCCCAGCTGGGGAGGAGTTCAAGGCTGGGACAGCCCCGGGCTTTCCTCTCCTTAGGGATAGCCCCTGGGTGGTTTTTTACCCCGGGGGAGAAACCGGTGTCACCTGTACTGTGTGTTGTGAGCAGGGATTTCTCTTTTCTCTGACATTTTGGATTTTTTGTCCCAGGTGTGTGTGTAGGGTGAGGTCTGGCAATTTAATATCTAGCAGTTATTTCCTTTTTATTTTCCTTGCCTTGTGGGCTTACTGTTTTTTTTATAAACTGTTGGAGTTTTTTCACTTTCTTCTATTAATATTAATTTCCTATTGGTGGAAAGGGATTATGTGAACAGTGCAGAGGAGACAACACTCACTCCAGAGTGTCCTCTTTAAAATCCTCTCTCAAACTAAGCTACCATCCCTGTGGCCTTCTGCCCCCTCACCCCAAGTTGACACCCGTGGCTCTCCCAGTCCATCCCATTCTCTCCTATGGTTCTCACAGTCCCTCCCAGTGTCACCAGAGTCTCTCCTAATTCCTCTGTCCACAGCCATTCCATTTCCTGTCCACTCTCAGTCCTTCTAACTCCACTCCCAGACCTCGACCCTCTCTCCCAGTGACCCCCCAATCCCTTCCAGTCCCTCTCAGTCCATTCCGAGTCCTTTTCAGTCCAATCCAAAACCTACACCCTCTCTCCCAGTACCCCAATCCACTCCACTCTCTCCCAGTGTTGCCCCACTCTCTCCAATTTCATTCCCAGTCCCTCTCAGTGTCACACCACCCCTCTCCCATCTCTCCCAGTTCCTCCCAACTGATCCCAGTGTGTCCCCATTCTCTCTCCGTGCCCCCCAGTGTGTCCATATCACTGTAGCCCTCGATCTCCCAGCCCAGCCTTGGCTGCCTGCTCTGCTCTGTGATGGATTTCTACCCTGCCAGATCCAGCTGAGGTGGTTCCAGGGCCAGCAGGAGCTCTCAGGGCACGTGGTGGCCACTGACCTTGTTCCAAATGGAAACTGGATTTCTACCAGCTCCTGGTGCTGCTGGAACCCCTCCCCCAGTGTGGGGTCACCTCCAGGTGCCAGGTGGAGCACATCAGCCTGGAGCACCCCCTGAGCCAGCACTGGGGCACAGCCTGGACCCCACAGTGCAGGGGGAGTGGGGAGGTGTGGACACCACTGAAGGCTCAGGCAGAAATTGCTGGTCTTTCTCAGGCTCTTCTTTTTCTCATGCTGGGAAACCTTTTCCCAGGCTGAGACAGTTTCTCAGGTCTGGCCTGAGCCTTTCCCAGGGTGGTAGGATTTGGGAAAAACAGAAAGGAATTATAACAAAGATAAACACCTGCTGGATCCATGGGAAAGCCAGGGACAAGAGGTATCTCTCCCTCAGACGAATGAACTGTCTGTATTTTGTTTTTCACGAACTATCTTATTTAAAGTCATGGCTTCCTTCAATAAATGGTTCTTGCACCAAGTAAGAGAGTGCCTTGTTGCTGTGTTCTTTTGCCACTCTGTAACCCCTCATACAGCAACAATTGGACGTGCCAGCAAGATTGAATTTGAGCGAGATTGCTCGGGACTCGCCCTCGGGAAGCAGCAGTGCGGGGTCCCGTGGTGAGCAGCAGCCCGGAGCCGCGTCTCGGAGCCGTGCAGTGCGGAGCGGTGCAGAATCCCGCGGTGCGGAGCCGCGCAGCACGGCAGGAGCTGCACGGAGCGGAGCGACGCAGAGCCGTGTGCTCTCATCGGCATGCCAGGAGCCCGGACAGCAGAGCCAGTGGAGCCGGGAGCTGTCTGGGAGCCACGGGCAGTGCCGGACTGTCTTCTCGCTCATCTGAGAAAGGTTCTGTTTTCGTTCCCCCTCCACCAGCTTAGCAGCTAGGTGAAAAACTTGGTAACAATGGGGAATCAATTAGCCAAGCGAGACAAAACCATACTTTCCGTTTGGAAAGATGTTTTGGACAGTTTGGAAGTGGCTTTTGCTCCTTCAGCATGGGGAGAACTGGGACACCAACTGTATGATACCCTTCCTGGAGGTGACCTTTTAATTTGCTCTCTACTGAGTACTTGGGAAGTTGTTTACAAAGAGAAGGGCTTTGCCTGTCAATGCGGGAAAGCACAGGAAGCAAGGGCAGTCTCTCGTTTTGTAACCCCTTCCGAGAATCTGTTCAGCCCAGAGGCTCCCAGCCCAGAGGCTCCCCGCCCGCAGCTTCCCGATGAGAAGCACCCAGTGCCCAAAGACCACACGCCTGTTTTTTCTTCTCCAAAAGACTTGGAGCGACCGATCCCCGCTGTGAATGGTGGTGCGGAAGGCCCTCCACCACTCACCCTGCAGGAGCCCACGGTGGCCATCCCCTGGGCGGTGGGACTGGGACAACCACCCGCTGACATCATTGCACCGCCCTGCGGCGTCAGCACCAGCAGTGCCAGTGCCAGCCTTTCCTATCGATATTGTCCTGCAAATAGTTGACACCATGGCAAAACAAATGGCAGCCCTGTATGCCGTGCTGGCACCTTTCGCAGCCGCCCAAGGGGGGAAACCCCCATCAGCAGCGCCCGTGCCAGGGCTGCCACAGGTCGTGGGCAGCCCAGCCTCGGGGTGGGTCCCTCGCCACCCGAAGGTCCATCCACAGGGGCAGGACAGCAGGCATGGCCGGCTGCAGGGGCGGAGCCAGTGCCGCCTTCTGCGCAGCCCTCAGCGTCAGGCCCCACCCGCCCAGGAATGCCGGCATTTCCCTCTGGTTCTCCAGGGACACCGCTGCATCCTTCGCCATCTCCAAGGCCTTTTGCTTCGAAAAGCAGGCGCTGCAGTGACTCCATGACAGCGAGACTCAAAAATCGCCGCAGTCTTTGGGAAACAGTTAAAATGCGAGCATTGCAGCAGGGCCATTGGGATTTGCTAGAACGGATGGGGATGCCAAAGAGCGGTGTCCTTCGGGTGAATGGGGTGGATGAGAGCGTCCAGGTGGATGCTGCTGAGCTTGGCCCGGTCCCTGAGGACAACCTGCCACAGGACTGTGATGAGGATGGCCAGGGGACCGGGGGAGCTTGAGCCTTTCCTGTCTTAAAGGCTGCTCCCAATACAGAACAGCCGGACAGGCATGATCCTATAACTTGGTGTGTTGTTCAGGATTTGCATGACAGGGTCACACAGTTTGGGCTTGGCTCTACACAAGTTTTGCAAATTATTAGAGTATTGAATGCAAATTTGCTGACGGCTTACGATGTCAGACATATAGCCCAAGTGCTGTTTCAGCCTGTTCAATTTAGAGTGTTTGAGGATACTTGGAGGCAGATGGCTGAAAAGGAAGCTGCAGAAAATATGGTGCGACCCCAGGATGATCCCAGGTATGCTGTGGGGAGTGATGCTTTGCTGGGTCAGCATCGCTTTGCTAGCCCTGATCTTCAGGATACCTGGGATCCTCTGATCCTTGCACAATGCCAAGAAATAGGATTTGCAGCAATTCTAAAAAACCATAGAGGCTGCAGCTCCAAAGCCAAAATATGTAAAAATTACTCAAGGTCCTAGAGAGCCATTCTTGGAATTTGTTGAGAAAGTGGCAGCAGCTTTAGAAAAGCAGGTTGAGGATGATGTTTTGAGGCAGCTGTAAGCAGCTGGCCAGAGACAATGCTAATGATGATTGTGTAAAAAACTATACGGGCTCTGCTGGGAGACCCCTCATTGACTGACATGGTGCAGGCATGTGCTAAGGTGGGCACTGTAGATCATGTGATCTCTGCTTTAGCAGCTGCCATGTGGCAGCATCAGATGATGTCAGGGGGTGGTCAACAGAAACAGGGGAAGAATAAAGGCAAAAATAAGAAGAAGCCACAGCAGCAGAAGGCTGATATGCCTACCTTTTTGTGTGCTAAGTGCAAAAAACCAGGTCACTATGCAAACCAATGCAAATCAGTCTTTGGCCCTTTGGGTCAGAGACTGAGTGCACTGCTCATAGGAAGATCTAATGCCACTCTCCAGGGAGTCTTCGTTCACCCAAGTGTCATTGATGCTGATTTTACAGGTCAAATTTGTGCTATGGTTTCTGCGCCATGTCCCCTTGTCACTATCTTGGCAGGAACTCATATTGCCCAACTTGTGTTTTTTCATTCATCTGTTCTCAGGGCTGATCATACACTGGCTGCCTGCAAGGTGTGTCCGCCCTGACCTGCGACATCAGAGACAGGATGCAGCCGAAGCACAGCCTTCAAATGCTGACCAACATACCGATCGCCAGCCAGACAGCCCCTCTACAAGCAGAGGGTGAACTCTTTTGTTCCCTTGGAACTGTTTTAGCTTTTGGACATTGTTAGATGAGTTCTTTGAGATATATTGGAAATCATAAGTCTGGTGAATGGTGGCGGGTTTTTTGTTATTGTATTAGAATTAAGCTTGTTAGAAAAAAGCACCAGGTGTGAAGGTTTCCCTGGATGCTTCAGGCATCCCCAGATCTCCTGAGTGGTGTTTGTCTTCCTTCGCGAAGGGCCCTGCAGAGGACTACAAACATTTCTCTTTCTTTTTCTTTTAAAACTAAAAGGAGGACTTGTGGACACCATTGAAGCCCCAGGCTGAAAATCGAAAGGCCTGGAGTTTTTTTCTCTTTCTCATGTTAGGGAAACTTTTCTCAGGCATGAGACAGTTTCTCAGCTCCGGCCTGAGCTTTTCCCAGGATGATAACATTTGGGAAAAACAGAAAGGAATTAATAAAAAGATTAGCACCTGGTGTTCACTGAAAAACAATGAAAAACAATTATCACAGTCTGTGAGAAAGTTTTGTTTTCTTCTGTTGTCCAATAGACTGCTGTCCTGTTTGCAGTTTGTGAACCGCACTATAAACACGGTTTGATCGTTCAATAAATCGCTTCTTTCAGCCACATAGCTGGAGGAGTCTGTGTCGTTATTCTACCCGGCCATAGCGCATATAGCAACAACTACGCATACACTCTATCTTGTTACATCTAAGAAATGTAAGCAATATTCTTACTGTAACTCTATTATGTCTAAGTCCTTTCTGCAACTGTAGGCCTGGAGCCTCTACTGAAGATATCACTATGTTTGCAACCTTCAGTAGAACACACTCTACTACTGTGGCATTTGAAACCTTTTACTTACTAAAAGCATCAGAACTTGCTCTAAAACTTATTCAATCTCTGCACTCAGACTTCAGAGAGACCCCTGACTCACCGACTCCTACATCTCCCCCTACTCTTAGAACGATAAAGATTCCCTTAACAGACTTATTAATCATTTGTGAAATGCATGGAGAAAACAAGGCACCATGATTAGCACCAAAAAACTTTTTCATCCATGATGCTGAATTCCAATTCACTGAACAAACCATCCAAACTGTACCATTCTGAGACTCATATCACTTGCAGACTACTTGGCCCATTTTCTCCTCCTGGGGGCCCTCTGGTAGCAGAGAAAGTCATCCCTTTCATCAAGGTCTGGCACAGCGTGTGTCCCCACCGCTCAACACCTGCTGGATTGCAGCCAGCAGCAGAGCTAAAAATCTTCTTGGTGGCAAACACAGAGGCCAACCCAGCCTTGCCCTTGACTATTTCAGGAGGGTCTTGGCCAGCCCTGCTCCTTTCACCCAGTCATCAGAGCAAAACTTCACCTGCTTCATTCAGGAACAAATGGGCATCATGGCAAAGCACACACAGATTTGCATTAACAATATAACTACAAGGATAGCTAAACAAGTGAAAGGAGTTTCTGGGGGGTTATGTTGAATGGACATATGGTATTTAAACCTAATACATTAACTGAAGTTGCTTAAACACTTACTTTAAGTTGGCTAATTGACAAATCTGTACTACTAAAAGCAAGCAAAGCAAAAGCATGAGCATAATATATAATTGAACTTCATATTTTTCTTAAACTATTATCTAACAAAAAATTCTACAATACTGCTGTTTCCCCCACTTTTTAAAAAAACAAACTCAAAGTTCACAATCTTCTGTAGGTAGAACACAGTACAACAATCAACAGTACTTTAAATAATAGACATACAATTATAAAACTAAATAATCATCAGCCCTTAAAAAACTGTGTCATCACCTCAGAGTCTGCAAACAGCTGACAAGCCTTGATTCAGTAAGGAATGAGATATTCGTCTCTAGAAAATGATCATCAAATTCACCCCAAAATTAGCTTCAGCTGCCATACTGATAGGGTCAAATTGCCAAGTTGAAACAACTGGAGCATTATTTTGATGCAGCAAACACCTGGGTTTGCACAATATTTCCCTTCTAGGTAGAATTAAGGCCTGGCCTCTGCCTAAATTCTAATTGGAAGAGAATTCCCTGACATCTTTTTATTGAAAAACAAGACTCTTAAAAACAAAAGCTACAATTAAATATTTCAGGGTGAGAAAGAAATCAAATTCCTTCAGCAGCTTGTTCTCTCTGAAGTTTTTTCTTCGGGATGAGATGCTTTGAACATGGCAGGCTGCTGGAGTGCTTCTGTAATAACAACTGGGGATAACTGTAAGACTAGAGATTCAGAAGAGACTTTCAATGAAACTCAGATAATATTTTTGGAACTCTGAAAAATACTTAAAATCATGAGACAGCACAGGGTCAGGTCATAGGAGAACTGCTAAAAAAAGAGAGAGGATTAATAAAAAGAAAACAAAGGAACATTAAATTCACAACTTAACTAATTATCTTCATACATTTTATTCAAGGGCATGTCTGGAGGCTTCCCAAAATCTGCTTGGAATGTTGAAAGAATTCAAGTTAAACAATAAAACAGAAATCAAAATCATTCTGTAATACAGAATTCATACTCTTAACACAGTGGTTTTAAAAATAATACAGCCGCTAAATTTAAGTCTTAAAAACCGAGCTTATAGATAAATACTGTTTTTTCCAGTATATATGAAGGAAATTTGGCTCAAATTAAATTTTACACTTCAAATTATGGTCCTAGAAATGGTCCTGATTTGTGTTCAAGAAGCGTTTCATTGATAATATGAAAAATATAAAATAGAAATCTATTACAATTTGATTTGAAGGGAAAGCTGAAATACTGATAATAAATCTACAAGTCATAAATTTGCAAGCTTCTTCTTTAAACAAATTCAAAACTTATTAATTCATAATGATAGCATTACAAAGAATTAGAAGCTAAGTTTTTAAAAATCATTAACTATAGAAAAATTAAAACTCAATGTTGACATTTGGACAAGTGTCCACTCATATCTGAGCAACAACAAATCATAAAATATAGGTGATATCTATTCAAATAGAATATAAAATGTTCCGTACCTTCACCATTCCAAATATTTCAGCATAACCTGAATCTTTGGGACAACAATGAAGAAAACAAACACCGTTATGGTATCTCAGGTTTCCCTGAACCTGGGCAGTCATCTCCTCCCCCAGCATTCCCAACAGCCAGAGACAGATCTGTCCCTTCCCACTCGCTCTCACCCGTGCTGCCCTGTCCTCTCCTCCCATTTCCCTCCTCTTTTCAAACACTGTTTCCCCGCATGGGTTGTGCGGGGTTGGGAATTCCTTGAGCAGCCACTGCAGCCGCTGAGAAGCTGCCGCGCAGGTGGGAAGGGGGCTCCGTTCCAGGGATTGCTTTGAACACACGGCGTGGGGCGGGCACGGGCTGCGCCGGCTCAGCAGCCTCGGCCAGGCTTCCTCGGGCTTTCTTCTGACCAGACTGACTAACCAGGGCCCCTGCGCTCACAAACACGGCTCGAGCGGCACCAAAGGCGGTGCTGCCGGCCGGTCCCCGGAGCCGCTCTCCCGGCTGTGGGGCACGGTGGGGACGGGGTCCCTGGATTTGTGCTTGAAAAAATCACGGCAATTTGCAATATATTGTGACACCAATCGAAAAGTCAGTGAAGAAGTCTCTGTCTTTTCAGAATTAGTAAGTGGCTCACTTAAAGATTCTCTGATCAATTCCTAAGACTGTAATAACAAAGGAGCTTTTCTATCTCCTAAACAAACATCATCAAAAAGTTTCAGACCAACTCGATCCCAGAAAGTTTCACTTAAAACAGAATCGGGATCTACATTTGGAAAATGCTTTCTAACATATATTAACAGTTCTCTTAACTTTTATCTGGAACACTAAAATCATTTCTTCTTAATAAAGATTCTAAATAATCATAAATATATTTCTGCTCCTCAAGTACACTTTCCCCATCTCTGTGGACTTACCTCAAGACTTAGCTTACTTTTAATATGTCATTATAAATTCCAGATCCTTTCCCATAATCTTATTTCTGTTCTTTAAATATATTTTCCCCATCTCTGTGGATTTACCTAAACACTGAGTTAATCTTAAATACATCATTATAAGTTCTGGATCCTTTCCTATACTCTTATTTCTGTTCTTTAAATATATATTTCCCCTTCTCTATGAATTAACCTCAACACTCAGCTTATCTTAAATTTATCACTATAAGTTCTGGATTTTTTCTCATTTTTGCTCTTTTGGAATAATATTCCCATGCTCCTAGATTACCCTAAAGTTGCTTACCTCAATATAAGATGGGCGATGAGAAATCCCAGTCTCCTCCCCAGCTGTGCTTGCTTCTCCCAGCAGTCAGCAGGGCCTTTCTTCTGGCTTTCTCCTTACCACACTTATTTGAGGCCTTTGAGGAGGCCCAGCAGTAATTTAAAGTCTTTAGTAAAGCGAGGAAAGCAAGTTCCCACTCACGGGGCACCAGAGGCTGGGCTATAGACCTCTGGTGCTCTTAGGCACCTACTCAGAGCTCTTGGCTCCAACTTCATTGGGTTATCTTAAATGAGCAAAGTGGCTAATAGTTGCTAAAAATGTTATTTATTACAAAGCACATCAGTCTCAAAAGGCACACAGAAAAGCAATGGCAAAAGCAGTAGCAAAGCAAAAGCAAACAGCAAGAGCAGATGGCTAAAAGCCCTGGCAAAAACCAACGCCTAAAAGCACCAACTCTCCCCAATACATACTCTTATAGAGGATTTTCCCAACAAGCTAAAACAAAACTTGGACCACCACTCCTAAACCTATTAGAATTCTAGTTTCTTAGCACACCAGGTTACATATAAGCGGGCATAAAACCTATCTTGTTCTATCTGAAAAATGTAGGCAGTATTCTTACTAAAGCTCTGTTATGTCTAAGCCCTGTCTACAACCGTGGTCCTGGAGCCTCCACTGAAAACATCAGCATGTTTGCAACCTTCACTAGAACTCGCACTGCTACTGTGGAATCTAAACCTTTTACTTACTAAAAGCATTAGAGCTCACCCTAAAACTTATTAATTTTCTTCTGCTTAAAAGTCTATTTTATGTGTGAGTGGCTTAATATACTTCAATCCATCCAAAGGCTTTAATTCAACCCCTGCACTTTGATTTCTCACTGAAAAATTCAGAGACCCCTGACTCACTGATTCCAACACCAGTACAACCTTTTATCCCCTTTTCCCATATACATAATACCTGTGTGCACTTTAACTCTTTTGTGATTGGTCAGTACAAATCAGCATTCCATGCTCCTTTTCCTTTAATGATGTTCACCTCTCTTACACAGCTCCACCCTATTAGGGATGAGGCTCAACTGCAGCCCCATTCCTAATTTCTCACAATCTGTTCTACTGCCTAGAAACCCCTGAAAATGGATCCCAGGCACTATAAAACCTCCTCTTTCTGTGTGCAGCGAGGGCCGTGGGGGTTCCTTATGAACTCCCCTCCCATCAGTCCCTCCTGGGCAGTGCCGGGCATTAACGCAGCTCCTGGGGCTGTCCCGGCACCGGCTGCTGCCACAGGGCACGGGCTTGTCACACTTGGGTATTAAACACGACAAATTTGGGGAGGGGCACAGCCCTAGAAACCAGGACTTTGCCCTCGGGAGCTTGGAGCTGCACGAGGGGGATAAAGGATCCCCTGCACACACCGATTCCCCCGGCAGCAGCTCTGCCCTGCCAAGAACGGGGCTGTGTTTGGGAGAGGGAGGATGGCTGGGATGGCGTCTGTCATGAGACAGCCACACGTTGGGATGAAGAGCTTGGGGTGATCCGGTTACTGAGGAGGGTTTGGAGCACCTTGCAATCCTGAGGGATGAGTTACTGGGAGGGGGAGTCACCTGGCTCTTGTCGAGTTATTCATGGGTCTGGGTCTTCAAAGAGACAAGAGCAGTTGTTGGTTGCTGTAAAGTTGTTTATTGCAGAAGTACATCAGTCTCAAAGGCAAAGAGTTCAGAATATTAAAGTCCAGGCTAAAGGCTTTTGGCACAGAGTCCCAAGTAGGAAAAAGCAGCAGCAGCCTGGCATTTCTTCTGCTTCCAGGTGGTGATGAAGATGGTGGTCTCTCACCCAGTGCAAGGGGTTTTATTCATAAACCATCCAATGAGCTAAAAACACAAACCTAAAATATTCCTTCTAAACCTACTGGAATCTTAGTTCTAGACTATGAAAGTAATGTTATAGTTTACTTTATAGTAGATCTGTCTATTCCTGTAAATGGTTCTATCTGTTCTATCTAGAAAATGTAAGCAATGTTCTTACTATGTTTTCATTATGTCTGTGTACTGGTTTGAAAGCAAAACCAGAGAGACAGACTCCAAGTCAGAAATACAATTTAACAGGAAAAAGAAAAAACTATAAAATACATGCAATAGTACAAATGAAAACCACTGAGAGAGTCAGAAAACAACCTGACACCCTGCTAGTTAGGGTGGTGGTAGCAGTCCAGAGGAAGTGGTCTTGTTGAAGCAGTGATCCTGTAGAAAGGTCTGGTAGCTCTTGTCCTCTGGAAACCAGTGGGTTTCCAGGGCTGCCTTGGTCTTCCAAATTTTAGTTTTTATCTAGGTAGGAAATGCTTGGCTCCTTCCCCTGAGTGGAGCATCTCACAATGGGATGATGTAATTTTATTAGTCATGCAGTGGGACTCAATGGCCCATTAACAGAAGATTTCTTACTGGAAGAAGGATGGATGGATGGATGGATGGATGGATGGATGGATGGATGGATGGATGGATGGATGGAAAAGATAAAGAACACTGCCCCACCTGGTTTTTAGCAAATGGCCCATTAGCAGAGGATATCTCCCACAGAGATAAGGAACACTGCCCCATTTGGTTCCCACAGTTCATGAAGATGGTGATAGAATACATACTTTTGGGCACATATTTCCATTGTAACCTAGGACAGTCTGGGGCCAAGTTCCTGAAATTTTGACTAGATTTTAGGGGTTTTTAACTCTCTAAAGGCACTTATAGTATATTCTTACTGAAAACTAAAACTGCTTCATATCTATGTGACTTAATAATACTCCTACTTACTTAAAACTAAAACTTACACTTCTACTTCCTGTCTGTGTGGCTTAATATATTTTAATTTCTCTAAAGGCTTTATTCAATCCCTGCATTCTCTCTCTCTGAGGGACTCAGAAAGGCTTCTATTTAACACACTCCAACAAGCTCATGTCCCCACAAATGGCCACGTCCCCATCCATGTCCATTTGTCCCCATGTCACTCTCCATGTCTATGTCCCCCCATGTCCCCACCCATGTCTTAGTTCAGCATCTTTATTTTTAGTGTTGGATGTTTTAAAGGGATGAAGAGAAAGCAAATGAAGTCCAGAAGAAAAGCATTTCCTTATCCATGCCAGCTGAGGATCCATGTGCTTGGGTGGGAGAGAACCTTTTCTGGAAAGGTTTCCACCTCACTGTCTCCAAAATCTTGGTCTTTACCACAGTCCATCACCATTTGGCTATGAAAGACACCCTTTAGAAACAGAGAATCAAAATTGTGCGATCACTGAGGTTGGAAAAGACCTCCAAGGCCATTCAGTATTCCTGGATGCCACCAGAAGAGAGGATTGAAAGCAGAAGATTTTCTGGGGTTGAAAGTCAACAAATCCACTCTCCCCAAGGAATTCCCAATGTTGGTGTGTGACCAATGGATGTTCCTGCCCCTGCATTCATCCAGATGCCCACAGTAAGTCAGGAAGATGCAGAGCCCCCACAGCCAGGTGTCTTCCAAACACGGATACCAAGGACAATGAACCACCAGGGCTCTGCCCAACGTGGGTCACTGGGGATCATCCAACACCGATCCTCCCATGGGGGATGGAGCTGGAGCAGAGCACAAAGCTCTTCCCACACTCGGGGCACTCACAGGGCTTCCCTTAGTGGAGCCTCCGTTGGTGTCGGGTCAAGTTTGAGCTGTCTGAGAAGCTCTTCCCACATTCAGGACACTTGTAGGGCCTCTCCCCAGTGTGGATGCGCTGGTGTTTGATGAGATGGGAGTTTTGCTTGAATCCCTTCCCACAGTCGGGGCAGCAAAAGGGCCTCTCCTCTCTATGAATCCGCTCATGTCTGCGGAGACTGGAGCTGGTCTGAAACCTCTTCCCACACTCAGGACACTTGTAGGGCCTCTCCCTGGTGTGGATGCGCTGGTGGTTTCTCAGGGCACGCCTCCACCCAAAGCTCATCCCACATTCCAAGCAGGTGTAGGGCCGTTCCCCTGTGTGGATCACCTGGTGCCGCAACAGGTCAGAGATATCACTGAAGCTCTTCCCACATTTCCCACACTCATAGGGCTTCTCACCAGTGTGGCTCATCTGGTGCCGAATCAGCTTGGACCTGCAGCTGAAACCCTTCCCACATTCCAAGCACTTGTGGGGCTTCTCCCCTCCATCAGGCTTCTCCACCAGCTCTGAGCTCTGCCTGCATCTCCGGCCGCCTTCCCGGCTCAGGGAGGGTCTTTCCTCCTCGCAGCTCCCTGGGCTGGGTTTGCAGCCCCTCCTCCTGAGGGATCTCTGGGGCTTTTGCTCCTTCTCCATCTGCCCACGCCTTGGGAATGAAAAATCCTGGTTTGGGAAAAAAAAGAAAAAACGCCTTAGACTAGGGGTTCCTCCTTGCCCAAGTTAATCTCAGGAAGTCATTGGGCATCTCGTGTCATTATGAATCTCCCAAACACCAAGATTCAGACCAAAATCATCCAAACATCAAGAGAGAGACCAAAAACTCCCCAAAACAGCAGATTCAGCCAAAACCTCCTGCAAAATATAAAGATTCAGGCCCCATAAAAAAGCAAAGCATGAACATTTAGCCCAAAAAAGCTCAGAAACACCAAGATTCACCCCTGTGAAAATTGTGTATCCCTCTCTCAGGTCACTTGCTGCACGTGAGAGGGACAAGACTGCTGGACCTGGGGAAGAGATTCCTCCTCCTCCTGCACAATCCCACCTTCTCCTCCCACGTGCATCATTTGACCATTTTGTTCTCCAGCCCTGCTTCTCCTTCCCTTCTCCTGCTGCCCCCAGGCCCAGCACCCCCTGCCGGCTCCCTCTTCCCCCAAACCCACAGCATCCCAGCGCAGGGGCAGGGATGGAGCTGGGGCAGCTCGGGCTGGGGCAGCGCTGGGCTCTCGGCCGCTCCCGCCCGCACTCGGTCCCCACTGCAGCCGCTCCGCCACGGCAGCGCGGGGCCCGGCTGGCGCTGCCCCCTCCCACCTCCCCAAATTCCCCTCCCGGGGGCGCTGGGGCCCGGGGGCAGGTGGGGTCCAGGGGGAACGCTGGGAGATGCGGCTCTGCCTGGACCCCCATGGAAGGAAGAACAGGAAAGTGTCTTTACAAACAGATGCTGGGAATCCGCCTGGAGACAGGGCCAGGGACGTGTACATAAGGAAGTGACAGCAGAAGCCATCAGGTTCAGAAAATGTTATTTACTGACCACACAGACTGCTGCTCTGCCAAGGGGGATGCAGTGGGTGCATTGGGAAGTCTGCACCTCTCAAGTACTTCAGCCAAGTAGAAGAAGCCTCTGTGAAATGGCTGAATGTTCAGGCTGAAAAGCATCTTTCAGTACTCAGGGAAAAAAAAGCGCAAATAGAATGCAAAAAGGTTAAATATTTGGGACATATATTGACTGAAGGCTTCTGTTGATTTGACCCAGAGAAGGACCAGGGAATCTCAGAATTAACGTTACCCAGCAATAAAATGGAACTGGGACAATTCTGAGGACTAATAAGGAATTGCAGTACCTGGACTGAGGATTCTCTGTTCCAGCCTGAACTTTGTATGAGGTTTTAAACCCAGATAACCTCAATGTTGTGGTACGGATTCAAGAAACAGCAACACTTCAGAAAATTAAATAAAACCAAAATGATTGTTGCCCCAGCCAAGGCTCTTCCAGACTCACAGAAGAAATTTTAATTGTATGTGTGTTACAGTACATATTACATTATTGACTTTTGGCAAATATTAAAATGAATGCTATATGTATAATCTTGGAAAACTGGCTGTATTAATATAGTTTCTTCTAGTTTTACTCTTAACAAAACGTATTAATAGCACTGCGATAAATAATATTTTTCTTGGACTATCACATGGTGAGGTAAAAAGCTTTTGTTCACGTAACTAACTCAGAGAATGGTAGAAAAGAAAAGATAATCAGGAAATTTTCCACATTCTTGGCTTATGGGACACCAGACCTCCAGGGAAGGAAAAAATGTTGCTTTTCAGGTTGGGGGTAATGTGTTTGAACAATGCATGAATATGCAAGAGGTTGATGCATTTAAGGAAATGCTTTCTGAGTTAGGGTGTGCTCCTGGCTGAAGGCCAAGTACCCTGCTGTTATAACCTTTTGCTTTATTGTCTCTTATTGCCTTTTATTAAACCTTTAAATATTTACCAGGAAAGTCAACCTCACTTCTTAAAATGTGGATGTTAGACAGGGCCATGCCAAAGGGATTCTTGAGCTAAAATGTTTAACCCAGGGGCCAGAGTGGCCTCAATGTCTGCAGAATTGTGCACCCACAACTTTAATGGGACCCGAGGCCCAAAAACTGATGGCAGGAGGATCTCCTGTTGTTCAACTCTGGCACCAAGTTAAAGCTTTGATAACCAAAAGAGCCTCTACATGGATGAGCAGTGCTAGGTTATTACAGAATGAAACTTGTTCAGTGGCACAGGAGGATTTAGAATTGAGGACAGGGGAAGGGTTTAACCCAGCCTCCTGTTTGAACAGCCTGCACAGGGGCTGGCAACAAACCCATGGCTGCATTCAAGGGACAGAGCTCCAGAGCCAGCACAGGAGAGATTGATGAGACATTCCCTGGCCTGAGGGACAAAATGTGTTCATGGATGGGTCTGCAAGGGCAGGAGAAGGGAAAAGAGTTCCAAGACACGCTCTGATTAAGGAAAGGGAATTAGAGCAAGCGCAGGTCACCGCCCGCATGGTCAGCTCAACCGGCGGAGCTGTGTGTGCTTGGAAGAGCCTGGCACTGAAATGCCCTGAGCAGGAAGGCTCAAATATCTGCTGGGGACAGCATGGCAGCTAACAGGGGGGCAAAAGCAATTCTCACCTCTGCATCAATCACCGGATCACTTATTAAGGTATTTCAGAAATAAGTAATTTCCAGATAAGGGATTGTGAAAGCAACAGACTCAGATGGGGAACTCATTTTACAGGAAAGATCCTTCAGGGGTTATGGCTGCTTTAGGAGTACAACACAAACCCTGGCACCCCCAGAGATCACATAGAAAGAATGAATGGGGAAATAAAGAAACTCCTTTGGAAGCTGGTGATAGAAACCAAGATGCCACGGGTATGGTTTTTGCCATTGGCTTTGGCAAGAATAAGAGCCAGACCCAGGGCAGACATTGAATTATCTCCCTTGGAACTGGTGTCTGGAATTCCTTAACCTGCCAATTCTCCACCTAGTGGAGAATGATCCTACTTTTGTGTGGTCAGTCAAGTTTGGGCCGAGGATGTGACAATCAGTTTTTCACTCCTAGGAGAAGTAGAAATAACTTGATTGCACTGGAATTTTTTGCGTGTATTTCGGTGCGGCTCTTAGTGATAGCAAAATTTTTGTTTGGGTTCTTCGATATTCGCCTTTAGGATGGATTTTGCAAAACTAGAAGGGATTTAAAGGTGATGCTTTAACACATCAACAGGTAAAACAATATTGCTTAAAAAGAAAAAGAAGGAGAAAAAAAGCAGATTGTGAGCTTGCCACAAGTGAGTCACCCAATGTCTGCTCTTGAACAGAAGCTTAATTCCAGGAAGCAGAAGTGGTGCTTTAGAAATGCAAATTAACACTGCTGGAGTAAAGTGTGGACAATGTACCAGGGTCTTCTTGCCTGGGGGAGGAATTGGGCTGATTCCCTCTGGCCCTCACCCCAAGCTCTGCCTGCCTGCACAGATGGAATTTGCACAGCTAAAGGCAGAGCCCATAGTGAGGATATCTGACTGCAACAGAAATTGGTTAAACTGCAAAGGGAAACAGCAAATGGAGAATGTTATGAAAACTTTACTTAAAAAGTGGGGGGGAATCATCTCTCTCCCCACTCCAACATGTGCTGTCACTGTCTAGGTTATACAGGGTGTATTAGAGCACTGGGGGGGTTTTTGCTAGTCCAGTGAAATCAGCTGAGAATTGAAGTATTTGACGATTTAATTAGAGAAAAGTGGTCAATTGATGAAGCCCTGGATGGAGGGAACACCCAAAAATGAGGAAAGGATGAACAGACACCAGAACAAATCCTACAAATCAATGGACCAGCCGCTGGGAAACCTGACGAATTCATATCAGGAGACAGAAAATCCACCCATAATTTCAGTGGCATAATTAGGTTAGGAAATAATAATTATTATTATTTTTATTATGACCATTATTATGTTTTACATTCATATTATTATTATTATTACTGTTATTGTTATTAGTAATATTGTTACTACTGCTCTTACCATTATTATGTAATAAAGATTATATAATCAGTCTTTAAAATAATACCCAACCAGACAGCTCCAGCTCCTGACCTTCCTGTCTACCAATCCACTGAAATGAAGACATTTCACCAGGGATGGAATCAGATTATCTATTAACAGAAAGAGGAGGAGTTTGTGTAAAATTCAACGACTCGAACTGCTGTTTGCAAATAGATGATAACTGAAAAGTGGTAAAACAGATAGCAAAGGAAACAAGAAAGTAGCTCATATACCAGTCCAAACAGAGAAAGGATTGGAATGGGATATGTTTTTGGTGTTCCTGGCAGATCATGGGTTAAACGAATGCTGTTCCTCCTCTGATGTTCTGCAGCAACTCTCATCTTTTCCCATGCTCAACACCTTGCTGAGTGCAGCTCATTCAGCAGGTGAGCAAGGGGATGCAGGTGGCAGCCAGGCCTGATCCAGAAACGGCTACAAAAGGACAGGGAGTGAGGGCACTGAGAATAATCCCAAACCAAAGAGGACTCAGGAACAAAAAACAGAGTCAATGAGTGAATCTGCTTGGAAATAGGACAAGGGACTCGTACATGAGAAAGCAAAGGGAGAAATCTTCAGTTTCAGAAAACGTTACTAATTGACATAGACTGCTGCTCAACCAAGATCCTGCTCAATTCCTGAACCTGGAGGAGGAGAAACACTTAACAGAGCCGGAAATATCGGATGTTATACTAAAGGAGGGGTGCAAATTAAGGAGGACATGCAGCAGGCGGATCGGGAGGTCTGAACCTTCCAAGTACCTCAGCCAGTGGGGAAAGGGAGAGGGAGATGAAGCCGAAGCCGGGAAAATGAGGAAAAAAAGAGGACTGCGTTTTAGAGACCACATAGAAAATGCTCGCAGCCTCTCCCATTGTTCATCAATAAAGTCACTTTCACAGGACTCCTCTGGCTCCTCTGTGCACACAAAACTCTGACCACGTGAATTTTTCCGCACAGCCCCGGGGCCTCTCTCAAACATCCCTTGCCCCGGCTCGGGCTCATCACCCCCAGCTCCCACCGCCCTCAGCTCCCGCTCACCCCGAGCTCCCGCCGGTTCAGGGCAGCAGCGGTTCCTTGGCCCGATGCCCGGGCCGGGCCCAGCGCCGGAGCCGCTCCTCAGGCGAGGTTTGCGAGAAATGGCGAAGCTCGGGGAGAGGGAGGGCAGTCCGTGCCGAGGCGAAAATGGCGCCTTTGGCCCCGGGGCCGGGCTTGTTCCTGTTTTGCCCAATCAGCGCGCGAGAACGAGGAGTGACGGCAGAATCAGCCAATCGCAGCGAGGGGCGGGCTGTGCACACGACCCCTCCCTGTCCACGCGCTCCGCCATTATTTGGAAACCTCGCCTGAGGAGCGGCCGCGGCGCTGAGCCCGGCCCGGGCTGAGGCCGAAGGAGCCGCTGCTGCCCTGAACCGCCGGGAGCTCGGGGTGAGCGGGAGCTGATGGCGCTGGGAGCTGGGGCTGAGGCCGGGATGGAGCAGGAACCCACCTGGAGACCTGTCAGGTGTCCGGGCTGGAGCAGGGGCGGCCTGAGAGAGGCCCGAGCCCGTGGAAGCCCCTGCAGGGCCATGGAAGTGGCTCCTGGCGGGACTTGAGAGGCCGTGGGGATCCCGCTGGAGCAGCCTGTTCCTGAGGGGCTGTGTCCCGTGGGAGGGACCCCGGACTGGATCAGGACAAGGATTCCTGTCCCTGAGGGGGGCGGCTGTGACATGACCTGACTGTGACACCCATCCCCTGTGCCTCTGGGTGGGGAGGGGGAGGGAATATGGGATAAAGTTAAGCTTGGGAAGCAGGGAGAGGTGGGGGGAAGATCTTTCCTTAGGATTTGGCTAACCGATGTTAATTAGGTCCGAACTCCTGGATTTCCTTCTCAGCCTTTTCCAGACCGGGGCTGGAGAGCCCCTGAGCCCAGGGTGAGGGGTCCCCCCGTGCTGAGCTGTGCTGGGGCTGTTTCTGTGCTCAGGGACACTTGGCATGGGCCACGGCACTTGGCCACCAGTGGGGCTTCTGTGCACTCCTCAGGCAGAGTGTAAGTCTTGGTCTAATTCCCTTTCCTTAATCAGAGCGTGTCTTGGAACTCTTTTCCCTTCTCCTGCCCTTGCAGACCTGTCCATGAACACATTTTGTCCCTCAGGCCAGGGAATGTCTCATCAATCTCTCCTGTGCTGGCTCTGGAGCTCTGTCCCTTGAATGCAGCCATGGGTTTGTTGCCAGCCCCTGTGCAGGCTGTTCAAACAGGAGGCTGGGTTAAACCCTTCCCCTGTCCTCAATTCTAAATCCTCCTGTGCCACTGAACAAGTTTCATTCTGTAATCACTGAGCACTGCTCATCCATGTAGAGGCTCTTTTGGTTATCAAAGCTTTAACTTGGTGCCAGATTTGAACAACAGGAGATCCTCCTGCCATCAGTTTTGGGGCCTCAGGTCTCATTAAAGCTGTGTTTGTGCAATTCTGCAGAGAGTGAGGCCACTCTGGCCCCTGGGTTAAACATTTTAACACAAGTATTCCTTTGGAATGACCTTGTGTAGCATCCAGATTTTAAAAAACAAGGTTCACTTTCCTGGTTAATATTTAAAGGTTTAATAAAAGACAATGGGAGACAAACAGTAAAGCAAAAGCTTATAACAGCAGGGTGCTTGTTCTCCAGCCAAGAGCACACCCTAACTCAGAAAACACTTCTTTAAATGCATCAACCTGTTGCATATTCTGAAGTCTTCATGCATTATTCAAAAATCTTCTCCCCCAACATGTAAGTCAACCTTTTTTCCTTCCCTGGGGGTCTGGAGTCCCATAATTCAAGAACGTGAAGAATTTCCTGATTATTTTTTCTACCATTCTCTGAGTTAGATGAAAAAAAGGTATTTACATCACCATGTTATAGTCTAAGAAAAATGTATTACACTACTGTTTTAAGGTTTTGTTAATAGCAAAACTAAAAGAAACTATATTCATACAGCAAAGTTTTCCAACATTTTACAGGTAGCATTCATTTTAATATTTGCCAAAATCAAAAAATGTAATATGTACTGTAAAACACATAGAATTCTATTTATTTTTTTGAGTCATGGCTGGGGCACCAATCATTTTGGTTTTATTTCATTTTCTGAAGTTTTGCTGTTTCTTGTGTCCATACCACAGTATTGAGGCTATCTGGGTTTTAAAAGTCATACAATGTTCTGGCTAGAACAGAGAACCCTCAATCCAGGTCCTGCAATTCCTTATTAATCCCCAGAATTGTCCCAGCTGCATTTTAGTGCTGAGTAACGTTACTTCTGAAATTCCCTGGTCCTTCTCTGGGTCAATGTACCACAAAATTCAGTCAAAATATGTCCCAAATATTTAACCTTTTTCTCCAGCATTTGCACATTTTTTTCAAATACTCAAAGATGCCATTTCACAGAGGCTTCTTCTACCACTTCTTGTCCTCCTGATTGGAGCAAGTCACCCACATCCTGCATTAACCCAATCCCTGGGGTGGGGTAAATTCTTGTGATATTTTCTGCAAGGCTTGCCCCAATAAGGCTGGTGCTTCCGTGCATCCCTGCAGAAGGACCATCCATGTCTTTACCATTTTCCCTTCTGCCTCTTGTTCCCACTCCAAGGCAAAATACAGTTTAGCATCCTGTGTGAGTGGGCATCCCCAGAAAGCATCTTTGACATCAAGTACTGAATGGTGTCAGTGTGAGGAGGGAACCTGGTTCAAGATGCTGTAAGGATCTGAGACCCCCTGGGTGCTGGGGCCCCCTTGGGCCCTGGGGTTCATCCCTCAGGGGCTGTAGAAACTCTGCCATGGCCTTTGCCTTCACCTTGGCCTTTTCCTCATCCCTTCTTGCTTTCACCTCTGCGCCCGCTCCTGCCGCTCCCCAGCACAGAGAAACCCCCTGAAATCCTGACCTTGTTTGCCTGTCCTGGGAACTGGGGATACAAAGGATCTGGATCAGCTGGCAACTTCTGAGGATAAGAGCCTGCTGAAAAACATCCCCATCCTCAGAATTTTTCTCTTCCTCCTCTTTTCCATCATAATTTTTCTTACCACATAGATTCCTTCCTCTGCTTCTTGCCTGAACCATATTCTTGCACACTCCCCTTCACCCAGTCCCTTCCCAGCACACCAACAGCATCCATCCCCTGCTGTCTAAATCTTTTCTGGACTTCCCTTTTTGCCCCCTCCCGGGTGTCCATGTCCTTGATTACCTCTGGGAGAATGTGCAAACTCCCTCAATGTGAGGGTATGAACCTCCAGAGCTCTTGGCACCAACTTTGTTGGGTTGTCTTAAATGAGCAAGCAGCTAATAGTTGCTAAAAAGGTTATTTATTATGAATTACATCTTATTAGAAAGCAGATCAGTCTCAGAAGACGAGCAGAAAAGCAATGGCAAAAGCAGTAGCAAAAGCAAATGGCAAGAAGAAGCACCAACTCTTCCCAATACATACTCTTAATATAGGATTTTCCCAACAATTTAAGACACAAACTCAGACCACCACTCCTTAACCTATTAGAATTCTAGTTTCTTAGCACGCTAGGTTATGTATAAACTATGCATTCAACCTATCTTGTTCTCTCTTAAAAATGTAAGCAATATTCTTACTGTAGCTCTATTATGTCTAAGTGCTGTCTACAACTGTGGGCCTGGAGCCTGTACTGAGAACATCAGTATGTTTTGCAACCTTCACTAGAACTCACACTGCAACTTTGGCATATGAAACCTTTTACTTACTAAAAGCATTAGAGCTCACCCTAAAACTTAGTGACTTACTTGTACTTAAATGTCTACTTTATGTGTGAGTGGCTTAATATACTTTAATCCATCCACAGGCTTTAATTCAATCCCTGCACTCTGATTTCTCTCTGAAGAATTCAGAGAGATCCCTGACTCACTGACTCCAACATCTCAACATGCTCCCAAGGGACCCTTCAGAGATATTTTGGGATCATCATCCCTTTTGCTGGGAGCCCTTCCTGGCTTTCCCTTTCTCCCCTCCATGGGTGCCCTGCCATGTTTAGTCCCCGAAGATCCCACTGCACTCACTGATGAGATTTTCAGAGCTCTCTGGCTGCCGACTCTTCACAACCCCCCCAGTCTGTCACTTGTCTGTCTCCTGGTTGTAACTTTGACTGGAACCGGGTCCGAGGCAGAGACACGGCACTCTATGATCCATGTGACAAAAAGCACTTTATTGTTCTCAACTTTGCCTTAAATACCCTTCTTAATATTCCTGGGCAAGCGCTTTTGATTGGTTAAAAGTTCAGGCTGCTCAGCTCTCTGAGCAATAGCTTCTGCAGCTGAGGCTGGAACTCGTTGGGCCAAATCCCTGTCTGGTTCTGAATCTGTCCTGTCATTGTTCTCTAGAGGCCTGTCTATCAGACCAGGCTGCTTCTCCCATATATGGCCAAATCAGGAACAAGCCATCTTGTACTGTGATGATTCCCTGTTTTTTTTATTAATTTGAAGAGAAAAAAATTCAAAATGCAGATATGCAGCTTGTTCTCTGTATCTTACCTGCAAGGGCCCATTTGTATGCAAGATGACATTGACAGCAGAAATTCAGTTTGAATGAGGCTTTTACCTAGCTTAATAATTTTGGCTTTCTTAGATGTTGTGAGTTCCATGTACCTGAAGTGCTTATGTTCAGGAGTGGTTGGGTAAATTTACTACCTTTGGGTTTCACATATCACAGTTTAACTGCTTAAAAATAGAATTATAACTTAACCCTATAACCATAAAACTTTAAACCTCTTCTTTTTTAAAAAAATTAACTTAATAAACTATTCAACTTTAGAACTGTGCAAAATTCCAACTTAGGAAAACAATTTGTAAACAGGAAAGTATTTTGTAAGCAAACAACTCTGTTATTTCAATGTCCTATAACTCTGTGAGGTAGGTACAATTTCTGTCATTCATTTTCTCGATCAATGATACATTAGCACTTAAGGTCCAATAGATGAGCTGGGGTTTTCACCCAGGTACCTGCCTGCTTAACAGGCTGGCTGGGTTTCAAATTGCATCTTTCAGAAAAGCTGCAATATTCACTGCCACAATTCAGCCTTTTTCAGGTAAAAATTAAAAAATTAAATTTTTGTTACTGAGTTTTATAAGCTTAGTATTCCAAGTTATTGATGTCCTTGATGTATCATTGGAGTTGTGGTGTTTTATTTAGAAAACTGTTAACATCATAATTTTTAGCTTGCCATGTTACAGGCTCAATGCTCAGTAACTATAGCATTACAATTCAACATTAAACAAGAACCATTTCTTTCAAAACCATTAAAATTTTTAAAAACAAGTAACTTAAAACCATTTTAATAAGAACATACATATTTCCTTTATTCCTTTATTCATTTCCCCCTTTCTTTGTTTTATTTAAAAAACCAAACCATTTAACTTAAAACTGTTTCAATTAAGAACACACGTGTTTCTATCTGTCCTTTCTCCCCCTTTCTTTGTTTTTAGAAATTAGAACAGGAACAAAACATGCACTTTTGAATTACCTCAATGTGGTGAGAATTATAATTACCGATATGTTACAAGCCAATTTTAGTGTTTAATGCTGTTGAGGAGTTTTCCTCTAAATGATAACTTAGGAGAATCTTCTCCGGATAAGATTCATCATGTTTATCCCAAAGGAAAAGGTTTTAGTTTTTGTGAGGCTAAATCAGCTAGTCAAAATGGCTTATATTCATTTTTAACTCTGAAATATCTGGATTTTATAATTTTCTTTCCTTGTCAGTCAAGTTTCAATCTGGCCACAATTGAAACAGACTGAGAAGGCTTTGATGGTAAACATTTCCTTTTGCTTAGTCAAAAATCTCAACGAGGCATATCAGATGAGAAGGTGGGATTGTGCAGGAGAAGGAGGAATAGTAGGAGGAAGAGGAATGTGAGGAAAGTCGGGACACAGGAGTAGGAGCAGGAACAGGAAGCAGCACAAGGTTCCACCCCTCCCTGTACCTGTGGCCTCCCCCCCAGCCCCAGGAACGTTGCTCCCCCCACATGCAGCAGGTGACTGGGAGGGGGATCCACAGGGTTCAGGTGGGTGAATGTTGGTGTTGCTGAGCTTTACTGGGCTAAATATTGGTGCTTTGGTTTTCCACAGGGCCTGAAAATATTCTGGAGGGGATTTTGGCTGAATCTTGATGTTTGGGGAGTTTTTATCTGTGTCTTGATGTTTGGAGGATTTTTCCTCTGTGTCTTCTGGAGATGAACTTAGGCAAGAAGGAATCCCAAGCCCAATGCACTCTTTGTTTTTTTCCCTGAACTAGGTTTTGCATTCCCAAGGCATGAGCAGATGGCAGAGGTAGAAAAGCCCCAGAGATCCCTCAGGAGGAGGGGCTGCAAACCCAGCCCAGGGAGCTGCGAGGAGGAAAGACCCTCCCTGAGCCGGGAAGGCGGCCGGAGATGCAGGCAGAGCTCAGAGCTGGTGGAGAAGCCTCATGGAGGGAGAAGCCCCAAGTGCTTGGAATGTGGGAAGGGTTTCAGCCGGAGCTCCCTCCTGATCCAGCACCAGAGGATCCACACTGGGGAAAAGCCCTACAAGTGTGGGGAATGTGGAAAGGGATTCAGACAGAAGGACCACCTAAAGCGACACCAGGTGGTCCACACTGGGGAGAAGCCATTTGAGTGTGGGAAATGTGGGAAGGGATTCAGAGACATCTCCAACCTGTTGCGGCACCAGGTGATCCACACAGGGGAACGGCCCTACACCTGCTTGGAATGTGGGAAGAGCTTTGGGCAGAGCTCCAACCTGAGAAAACACCAGCGCATCCACACTGGGGAGAGGCCCTATGAGTGTCCTGTGTGTGGGAAGAGGTTTCAGACCAGCTCCAGTCGCCTCCTACATGAGCGGATTCACACAGAGGAGAGGCCCTTCCGCTGCCCTGACTGTGGGAAGGGATTCAAGCAAAACTCCACCCTCACCAGACACCGCGCATCCACACTGGGGAGAGGCCCTACGAGTGTCCTGAGTGTGGGAAGAGCTTCTCCAGGAGCTCTCACTTGACCCAACACCAACGGAGGCTCCACTAAGGGAAGCCCTGTGAGTGCCCCGAGTGTGGGAAGAGCTTCGTGCTCTGCTCCAGCTCCATTCCCCATGGGAGGATCCGCGCTGGATTATCCCCAGTGACCCCCTTGGGCAGAGCCCTGGGGATCCGTGTTGGGAAGACACCTGGCTGGGGGGGCTCTACATCACCCTGTCTCCCTATGGGCACCTGGATCAACACAGGGGCAGGAACATCCATCAGAACACAAACCAACATTGGAATTTCTTGGGTAGAGCGTATTTGTTTGCTTTCAACCCAAGAAAATCTTTTGTCTTCAATCCTATCTTCTGGTGGCCTCCAGGAATACTGAATGGTCTTTGAGGTCTTTTCTAGCCTCAGTGATTGCACAATTTTAATTTTCTGTTAGGAAAGGGTGTCTTCTGCAGGAAAATGATGATGGATTGAGCAAAGACCAAGATTTTGGAGACAATGAGGTGGAAACCTTACCAGAAAAGGTTCTTTCCCACCCAAGCACATGGATCCTCAGCTGGCATGAACAAGGAAATGCTTTTCTTCTGGACTTGATTTGCTCTTGATTTCTCTTCACCCCTTTACAGCATCCAACACTAAAAATAAAGACACTGAACTAAGACATGGGTGGAGACATGGGGGGACATAGACATGATAGGACACAGATATGGTGAGTGACATGGGGACTCATGGACACGCACAAGGACTTGGCCATTTGTGGGGACATGGATGGAGATGTGGGGGACAATGACAGGGATGGAAACACGGTGGGGACACAGCCATGGGTGAGGACATGGTGGGACATGGCCAGTGACACGTGGGGACATGGCCACGGCCGGTGCCATGGGGGGAACTTGGGGCTGTGGGGGATGCTGGGTTTGAGGGAGTTGAGGGTTCCTGGGAGGCACTTGGGGCTTGCTGAGGGCTTTGGGGACCCCAGGCCGAGCGGCTCCGGCTGCGCTGGGAGACCCTGGCGGAGGTTCTGGGGCAGCTGCTCAAGGACCCCCTGCCCTGGAGCCCCAGCCGGGCATTGGGCTCCTGGAAGGGAATGAACGTCCTTGTCCCCAGGAGGGAAATCCCAGCACCCCCAGGGTGTCAGGGGCAGCTGAGAGGCCACAACAGGGAGGGGAAAGCCAGACAGAGCTGTCCCCCTCCAAAACTGCACCCCAAAAAGTCCCAAACCTCAGGCATTCCTCCCAGGAAAAAGTGGCAATGATATCCCTGAATTGTGAGATAGGGAGTATGGGACCTCCAGAGTAAGAAGGAGGGGCCTGGAACCCCCAAAATCAAGCATGTGGGATGGGGGTGGTGGATTGGGGGGCAGTGTGGAAGAGGTGGAAGAACATGGAAAAAGAGAAGATGGGACCCCCAAGGAGTCAGGGAGGGGGCTGGGATTCCCAAATTGCATTGGTAGGGGACCCACTCCTCCTCCTTTCTGGTCCTGCCTCCTCTTCCTATTCTTTCTGATTCTTCCCCTGCTCCTTCCTTTGCCCTCCTCCTCCATCCCTTCTCCTGCTCCCCCTGGGCCCAGCGCCCACCCTTGGCCCCTTCTCCCCATTTTCCCAACACCACTGCATCCTGTGGAATGAGCCAGGTTGGAGCTGGGGCAGGTCGAGCTGGGGCAGTGCTGGACTCTTGGCCTCGTCTGGGTGCCCCCCATGTGCCCCCTCCCCAAATTCCCATTGCAGCTTAGGGGGTTTCCGGCACTTTTGGTGGCGCGGTGCCGTGTTGGGGTTCAGGTTCCTCCCAAGGCCCCCCAGAGCGGGGTGAGAAAGGGGGAACTTGATCATTCCTGGGGGTCCCCATTCCCAATCCATGCCAGTGCCCATTCTGCCCCCCTCTCCCCCAGTCATGGCTCCTCCCTCAGGGTCCCTCCAGCTCCTTCCCCACTGGCCCCCAATAAACAGGACCACGCAAACTGGGAGGCTTTATTGGGAATAGTGGGACCAGCTGTTCAGGGGCAGAGTGACACCAGGCTGGGGGTCCCTGTGGGAGCACACACGTTCACCTGAGTCCCTCTGGTCCCCAGACAGGTGAGCTCCCAGCACCACCAGTACCACCAGTACGGCCCCAGCTCCCCCAGCACGCCCCATCCCCAGCGCCGGGTGGTGCCTCCAGCCCCAAAGCAGCCGTGCTGTGCCATGGGGGGGTCCCTGCTGCCCCACCCCATGGGGCACTGGGAGCACCAGTCCAGACCAGTTGGAAGAGTGGGTGGGGGGCATCAGAACCCATGGAAGTGAGTCCACCAGAAGCCGCTTAGAACCCCTGAAATTGGTGGAAAGCATCAGGATTCTGCCAAAGAAGGAGTCACCTCTGCACATAAACTAACTGGGAAACCCCCAAAGCCATTTATGACCCTCTAAAGCTGGCAGAAAGAAGCAGGATCTTTCTTAATATGGGCTCCCCATGTCCTTCCCTGTGGGTCCCCACTCCAATGTCAGAGCCTGTTGGTGTGTAAAATAGAAGGCTCTTTGTGTCCCTCAGAGAGAGAGTAGAATGCAGGGATTGAATTAAAGCCTTTAGAGAAATTAAAATATATTAAGCCACACAGACATGAAGTAGAAGTGTAAGTTTTAGTTTTAAGTAAGTAGGAATATTATTAAGTCACATAGATATGAAGTAGAAGTTTTAGTTTTAAGTAAGAATATACAGTAAGTGCCTTAAGAGAGTTAAAAGCCCTAAAGTCTAGTTAGAAGTTCAGAAACTTAGCCCCAGGCTGCCCTAGGTTACAATGTAAAGATGTGCCCAAAAGTATGTATTCTATCCCCATCTTCATGAACTGTGGAAACCAAATGGGGCAGTGTTCCTTATCTCCATGGGAGATATCCTCTGCTAATGGGCCAGCTGTTAAAAACCAGATGGGGCTGTGTTCTTTATCTTTTCCACAACTCAGCTTCCTACAGGAAGAAATCTGTTAATGGGCCATTGAGTCCTATGTATGACTGATAAAATTACATTATCCCATTGTAAGGTTCTCCAGCCAGAGAAAGGAGACAAAGACTTCTTACCTAGGTAAAAACTAAGATTTGGAACACCAAGGCAGCCGTTATCCACTGGTTTTCAGAGAATAAGAGCTACCAGACCTTTCTACAGGATCACTACTTCAACAAGACCACTTCATCTAGACTGCTAACACCACCCTAACTAGCAGAGTGTCAGGTTGTATTCTGGCTCTGTCAGTGGTTTTCATTTGTACTATTGCATGTATTTTATAGTTTTTTCTTTTTCCTATTAAATTATATTTCTGACTTGGAGTCTCTCTTGTTTTGCTTTCAAACCAGTACACAGACATAATGAAAACATAGTAAGGACATTGCTTATATTTTCTAGATAGAACAGATAGAACCATTTACAGGAATAGACAGATCTGTATATGTAAACTATAACATTACTTTCATAGTCTAGAACTAAGATTCCAGTAGGTTTAGAAGGAATATTTTAGGTTCATGTTTTTAGCTCACTGGATGGTTTTCTGAATAAAACCCCTTGCACTGGGGTGAGAGACCACCATCTTCATCACCACCTGGATGCAGAAGAAATGCCAGGCTGCTGCTGCTGCTGCTTTTCCTACTTGGGACTCTATGCCAAAAGCCTTTAGCCTGGACTTTAATATTCTGAGCTCTTTGCCTTTGTGACTGATGTACTTCTGTAATAAACAACTTTACAGCAACCAACAACTGCTCTTGTCTCTTTGAAGACCCAGACCCATGAATAACTCGACAAGAGCCAGGTGACTTCCCCCTCCCAGTAACTCATCCCTCAGGATTGCAAGGTGCTCCAAACCCTCCTCAGTAACCGGATCACCCCAAGCTCTTCATCCCAACGTGTGGCTGTCTCATGACAGACGCCATCCCAGCCATCCTCCCTCTCCCAAACACAGCCCCGTTCTTGGCAGGGCAGAGCTGCTGCCGGGGGAATCGGTGTGTGCAGGGGATCCTTTATCCCCCTCGTGCAGCTCCAAGCTCCCGAGGGCAAAGTCCTGGTTTCTAGGGCTGTGCCCCTCCCCAAATTTGTCGTGTTTAATACCCAAGTGTGACAAGCCCGTGCCCTGTGGCAGCAGCCGGTGCCGGGACAGCCCCAGGAGCTGCGTTAATGCCCGGCACTGCCCAGGAGGGACTGATGGGAGGGGAGTTCATAAGGAACCCCCACGGCCCTGGCTGTGCACGGGAAGGGAAGGTTTTTTAGTGCCTGGGATCGATTTTCAGGGGTTTCTGTGTAGTAGAACAGATTGTGAGAAATTAGGAATGGGGCTGCAGCTGAGCCGCATCCCTAATAGGGTGGAGCTGTGTAAGAGAGGTGAACATCATTAAAGGAAAAGGAGCATGGAATTCTGATTTGTACTGACCAATCACAAAGGAGAAAAGGGCAAACAGGTATTATGTATACGGGAAAAGGCTATAAAAGGCTGAATTGGGAACTAATAAAGGGCTACTACTTGAAATTATTACTGGTGTCAGTTGTGTGTCCTCCATCATTTCTGGGCTCCAATGGACTGAAGTGGTGGCAGCAGGACACACGGGGCCTGGCCCTTGGGTGTAGCTGGGGCTGAAAATTTTGCGGTGGCCCCAGCGCGGTGCCCGAGGGCTGAGCGGAGCTGGTTGGGAACACCCAGCTCATCTCAGCCACTCAAAGCCGCTTCCCCGGCTCCGGCTGCTGCCACCGCTCGGCCCCGCCGCGGTCCCACAGAGTCACCGCTCGTCTCGCAGCTCGAGGGGCTCGATCCGGGCCGCGCCCTGCCCGCCCCTCGCTGCGGCTCCTTCAGTGACACGGAGCGGCCGAGACCCGCCAGTGCTGCCCCGACAAACCCTCAGGGTGGCTCTTTTAGTGTCGGGGAGCGGCCACTGCTGGTGCGGGTTTTTTCATTATTTTTTACTCTATTCTCTACCGCCGCTGCATCTTGCTGGTCTTGGTGCAGCTCTTCCACTGGACACGGACAGCGTGGAACCCTCAGTTCAGCTCTTTTCTTGTATTTTCTTCTATTCCCTCTGTTTAATTCGATTCACACGTCCCACTCGCCCCGGCACCGCCCTTCTGGCCACACCCGACCTTGCCTATCCTGCGATGTGGCTCTTCAGTGACACCAGGTGCTAGGGAACCCCGCTACAGCTTTTTATTCTATTTTACTCTGTTCTCTGTATTTTATTCTGTTCACCACCCACACGTGTTTTGGTACAGTTCCTTCAGACATGAGCAGAGGAGACGCCCTTGGTTCAGCTCTTTGATTGCATTTTAGTCTCTTGTTCAAATTTTAGTCTCTCCTTTCATTCCAACCTCGCCCGTCTCATGGAGTGAGTCCTTCAGGGACCCAGGACAGCACAAATCCCTCGGGGTGGCTCCAACAGGGCCCCGCCCGCCGCCGCTCCCCGAGGCCTCCCCGCTACTCCCCGAGGATCGGACACCGCAGGCGGCCCCAGCCCCTCCATCTTCTTCCTCTTCTTCCTCCTGGCGGGATCGAGCCCCCGCCGCCGCCCGGCTCCTTCTGCCGCTCCTGCCCAGCACGAACCGGCGCTGCCGCTGACGGGGCCGGAGCGCGGCTGCCCCGCGACTGCCCCGCGCCTCAGGGCCGGGCCGAGGAGTGACCGCACGGGTGGGGAGGGACCCCGCTGGACAGGGGACAGACTGACCCCATGGAAGGGACCCCACGGCCTGGAGCAGGGCAAGGATTCCTGTCCCTGAGGGGGAAGCAGCGGCACGAACTGACCGTAACCCCCATCCCTTCTCCCTGCACCGCTGGGCAGAGGAGGGAGGGAACAGGGAACTGAGTTGAATTTCTAAATTCATTGTTACAAAGCAGAGTCACAGCCGGAGCTCTGCTTTCAGCTTCAAACGAGGGAATCCAACGTGGGCACTGGGATGCCCGTTACCTCAGGGTGTTACTTGATACTCGACACTTTAATTTTGGCACTACGAAGCCCTTCGGCAGCAATGTCTGTCCCACGCACTGGTTTCTGTCTCAGACCCATCTCGGAAATCGGACAAGAAACCCAAAGTCCCAGGAGAAGCAGCTCTGCCATTACTTCATTTTTTTTTCATGTTTGTTTTGAATTTTATTTTAGATATCACACATATTTTACTTTTGCTTTTTCTATAAGGAAAAATGAATGGAATGAATGTCCTTATCCCCAGGAGGGAAATCCCAGCACCTCCAGGGTGTCAGGGGCAGGTGAGAGGCCACAAGAGGGAGGGGAAAGCCAGACAGAACTGACCCCTTCCTAAACTACACCCAAAACCCCAGAAATCAGGGATTCCTGCCAGGAAAAAGCTTCCAGGTGGTGCCTAAATTGACGGAAAATGTGCCTTGAACTCCCAAAACTAATCAAGTGGAACAGGGATGGTAGTCTGGGGGGAAATGGGGAAGGGGGGGAAGAGTGGAAGGAACAAAGGATACTGGGACCCTCAAATTGCATTGGGAGGGGTCCCACTCTGTAACTGCTTGACTGGCAGCCTCGTGGTGGAGGCAGAGCTGCAGACAGACAAGACACACTGCTCACCTTGTGTGCACAACAATGACAGTTTATTCCTGGAAGCTCCCTTTTATTGGGGGTCCAGAATCCTCATGCCTGAGCATATAATTGCTTGAGGTCTTGGTGCTGCCCAGCTCCTTTGGCCAATCCCATCCTGCAGCCCAGGTGGAATCCGACCGGGTTAAATCCACCCAGGACGGGCCCATGGTACCGAGCCGGCTTTCCAAGGCAGCGCCTATTGCAAGCAGCTTGCACTGCAACAACTGCCCTTTCCTTTTTTATTAAAAGGGTAAAAACGCCCTCTGTCTCTATCTGTGAGGGCACATTGCAAACAGAGTGGCAGAAGACAGCATAAGTCTAATTTGGGGTGAGGTTTCTCACTGGAGCTGCAGCATTCATGCCTGAGGAGCTGTTGGGTGAGAACTATTAATCACAGGCTCAGAGTTTAGTAGTTACAACTGCTGTAATAAAACAGCCATGACTCCATTTTCTTCATGGAGGAAAAGCCGATTCTTTATTCACACAGCTTATTTTTTACAGTTTTTACAGACCTCGTGTGTAACACTATTTAGTTAATAGTTTTCATGCCAACTACTACATTGGTTAGTAAAAAGTATTTTACTCACCAATCAAATTTCTCTATTCTTGATTAGTTTATATATTTTGTTCACTGATTCTCATGAGACAGATTTCTTGTTTATTGCAGGTGCAAAGGGTTCTCTTATGAGAATAGCTTTTTGTGTTAATTGTTTTCATACTTAAGATTGTTTTCACAAGGGAACAAGGAAGTTACTTAGCTCACTCTTGTGGGGGTGTTATCTCATTAAGGTTATCACTGGTTGTCTATTAGATATGGGATAAGATACATAAAAGACCAATTACAATCAACAAAACTTAGCAAATTCTATCATGTCATTGACACAAGATTTCACAGCATAAGAAAATAGAAGAATAACGTCCAGCATCTTCTAGGGAATTTGAAATAAATTACCATTGTTTTAAAGTCCAAATAGTCCATTAGCTGGGAATGTTGATCTTTGACATCAGTGAATGAGCTTTTGGATCCTGGAACAGGGAATAACTGAAGAAGGTTAGAAGGAACATTATACCATGATGATGACCTAAGGCTTTTGTTGGCAATTTGCCTCTAAATTTCCAGACACAGCTGTGTCTTGGCAGTCCTACTTCTGTTTTTGTTCTGACCAAAAGGTTGCATGGTGATTAGCTTCTTTTTCTTCTCACTGGGCCTCATTTTCTTGGAAGTAATTGATGTTTGGCTGAATAAACAGGTGATTACTTTGAACTTCTTGATGGTAAAAATACATGCATACCTTCTCCTTAAGTTAATTAATTAGACTTTGTCACTGTACGTTCAATTGAGGAGCGTTGCATAATTTCTTTTTGAATAAATATTGCAATTTTTAAAATGTAAGTATATAAATATTTAGAAGCTAATTCTTTGTTTTAAAAAGAGCATGCATGACACTTGCCATGAACATGAAGGGAACATCAAAACAAATATAATATAGTAAATAGTAAAACCAAAACCAGCAATCAGGGATAATTCAGACACAACAGTCCCAAACAATTCCAATAACAGACATAATTAATAACCCATGTGAAGTTAAATTATTACCAAGAACTAAAACATTGCACCATCATCCCACTGTCTGCAACAGCTGATAAACCTCAAACCAGTGAAGAATTGGATAAGCATCTGTTGGGGATTGGTTTTTCCTTTCCTCTCTGCCTCTGGAATTTTTTTCCCATTGACATGCTAAAAAGCACTGATGGTTAGGTCCTAGCACTGGAGGGGGAGTCTCCCTGTTTTTTTGGGAGTTTCTCTTGGAGGGCGGGGGAGGGTAGGGGAGGGAAAGGGGGAACACCGTGAGATTAGAAACAGGTCAAGGAAGGTGGGGGCAGTTGCTGGCTCTCACTCGTTTTTGGCTTTGGAGGAAAAAGGTCGTTGCTACCCACCCCCACCATCCCAAAGCCGGGAGCTGCCTCTCTGTTTTGGCCCCGCACCCCTGCTTGGATGCCCTCCCGCTTCAGCTTGCTGTTTGCCGAGTGTCCCGCCTCTCCTCCATCCCCTTCCCATCTGGGACACAGCCACCATCACCCCCAGCACCCCTGCAGCTGCGCAGGATCGTCGCATCTGCCCTGTCCACCGGGAATCTGCCAGAGCTCCCTGCACACTGTGACAGGAACTGCACCACAGGGGAAAAGTGCCTGAGGCTGAGAAGGACTGGAACTGGGTTACTGCTCTGTTTGTCGTGAATTCCATAGTGGTTGTTTTGTTTGCCTTGTTATACATACTAGTAAAGAACTGTTGTTCCTATCCCCATATCTTTGCCTGAAAGCTGCTTAATTTAAAAATTATACTAATTCAGAGGGAAGGATTTACTTCATTTCAAGGGAAGGCCCTGCTTTCTCTAGCACTCACCTGTCTTTTTTTCAAACCAGGAGAGATTTTGGTGCCCGATGGTGGCACCTGAGGGCATTGTGAGGAAAACCTGAAAAGGAATAACAGTTCTTGAGTGACCTAAATTTTTGTGTTGGGTGACACCATGTGGTCTAGCTTACCCTGGTTCAGGTTGCACATGGTCACAGCTATGTCTCTCCCATTTGCAGCCCCTTATCTAAACATGGGTCCTATAACTAAGGCTACTGTAGCTGTTATCCAGTTCATTTTGTGGGTTGATAAGGTGAGGAATTCATGGATTTTTAATTTCCTCTGGAAGATGGGTACATGGATTCAGAGCTATCACACTCTAACTGTATGTTTTTGGGGTTACTTTAATAATGGTACTTACTGTGAGGAAGTGACAGGAGAGGCAATTTTCTCCCAACCCTTCACCCAGTTTTTTGGGTCCACCCCACCAGTTTTTGAAGGGTTCAAATCTCCTCTAAATGCTAATGATATCATACAGTGGCTGGTGTTGCTGATATGCCTGTTCAACCTATTCTATTTCACATTCAGAGATAAGGGGATATTGGCTTGGATAATCCCTCTGATACCTACCCCAGAGACTAGGGATGCTGCCCTAGAGCCTGACCCTGCCCCACAGCCCACCTCAGAAAGGAACCACCCAGAGTGGGTGGGGGTTCTGGTGAAGGAGATAGGCCAGATACTGAAGGAGTGCCTTTCCCCAGCTGCTGAGAAACCCTCCCCCTGCCCTAGAAAGGGAGAGTCTGATGGTGCTGCAGTGGATTCCATAAACATTACATCTGTCCGGGTTCCAACTGAACTGCAAGGGCACTCACAGCCAGCAGCAGTTGCCCCTATAGAAATTATAAATTTTAAAATGAAAACAAAGCCCCTGGATAATAAGGATCAGCAAGGAGGGCCCTCACAAACAGCAGGAGAACCAGAGGTTGAGATTGTCACTGAGTCCCTGTCTTATGAAAATCTTTGTAATCTGCAAAAAGACATTGCACGATGGTGCAGTGAGGCTTTTGCAACTTGGTTACTTCGGGTCTGGAACCTTATGGATACAGGTG
>JAREIS010000751.1:0-49618 GCA_030060385.1 Muscicapa striata striata | reverse complement strand
GCAGCCCCTGGAGAAACCAAGCAGCTTCTCTCAAATTAGGGTAAATTACTGTTTTTCCTGTAATGTTTGAATTAGTTTTCATATATATGTCAGTGATTTTGTCAGCTTCTGAGGAACAGAATCAGTGCTTATGGGAATATTTTTGGCAATATTTTTGCTCTGTAATATTATGATATTTGAACTTCTAATCTGTAGCCTTATTTCTACTTCCATCACTGAAATCTCATGCTGTTTGTTTGATTAAGGGTGAGCATATCAGCACAGCTGATACCTGCTGAATTAATAAATCAAGGAGGGTAAAATAGAGCCATAGTTTGGAACAATCCTGTATGAAAGAGCAGTGAAAGCCTGGAGCCTTTGCATCAGCCTGCCCAGGTCAGAGCTGGAGGATCATGGATGTCCATACATATGAAAAAAACCTCTAACTTGTCACAGGAAGGGTTTGATATTGACCAAAATATTCCTCCTTTATGAAGTGGTGGTGGTATTCTGCATAAAGTGAAATGGCCATGGGTTTGGAGCAGAGCCTTCACTAAGGATTGCTCTGTCTGCTGAGCTCTGGGTGCTGCCAAGGGATGTGTCTGTGGTTCCTTCTCAGTATAAGAAGACTCTAAGCTGTATCTCGTGGCTTCTACATGACTAATGCTTTAATCTCATGTAAATCTGCATTAATGAATATATCTGCACTCCCCCCACCACTATACATTCAGACATCATTCAGGATAAACAAGCCAAATACAGTTCTTATCATTTTAATTTTGACCATATTGTAGAAATGTCAAAATATTAGCTGGGAAAATTAATTTCTGCAATTTACATATGGTTTTACTGAAACAAAATCAAGGGTATCACTCATCTCCTTCAAGTCCTCCCACAACATTTAGGGAAATCTTTTCCAAAAAATTCATTTAGAAGTACCCTCATGCATTTGTCTGGCAGGAAGTCAGAAAACAATTGTATTTCTACATCCCTTTCCTTCCTAGGAAGGTGAAATAGGCAGGAGGATGTCTCGGTTGGAGGTGGTAGCTCAGCATTGTCTGGATGACAGTATTTCTCCCGGACTAAATATAGCACTAGTTAGAAGCCTGGCTACTAACTCTGATAACCCATAATGCGAGAGCACTCTGGTGCCGTGCAGATATCCGCAGTTCTTTGTTCGCCCAGTTTTTGTATCCTGTAGCGTTTCTCTCTAAAGATGATTTGTCACCCTCCGTCCTCTCACAAAACACTCTGCGCTCCATGTTCAGTGAGAGACCGTCCGCCATGCTCGCGATCCGCCCCGCCCCTCCTCCTCCTGGGCTTGCCGGGCTACCGCATCTTCCGCGCAGGCCGCCCCTTGTACTGGCCGGACAGGCGGCGAGGCCGGGCCCGCGGCTCTCCTGCACTGCTCCGTCTGCAGAAGAAATAGAGACATTTTACATTTCAAAAACAGCTGGCTGGGGAGATCAAAATGATAATTTGTACTATGCCAGTAACTGTAAGAGCTGAGACTAAGGTGCAATGGCCCAAGTAGCCAGCACCTACCCACAAATAACAAGGTCCTGCTTTAAACAATTGGAAATGGAATAAAAAAGGAATTGAGCAGTCTTTGGAGCTTCTGAGAGTCACTGCACTCTTTCTTCTTACTGCTTGATGGGAACTTGAGTCAAGTTTGTTTTGTCCGGAAACACAGCAGAGAGTCTAAAGGCAACAGATTATGGATTAAAAGTAAGTAAGGAGCCAAACCCACATGGCAACAGAGTGCTATTGTAGGTTGCAGTGATGTTGCACTAACATGCCCAAAAGTATACCCCATGTTGTTGGAAGCTAGAGCCCCCAAGCCAGAACTCTGCTGCTCTTGGGCAGTGAGACTTGTGGGATTCCCAGTCATCCTCACAAGCTGTCCCTGTCACAAGCATAAAGGTGGCCAGGGTGAAGAGAACAAAGGAAACACAGCGGTGCTGACCTGAGAACACACCACCCCCACATTCACACTTACCTTTGCATCCAGCAAAGCTTCAAAGCAGCGAGAGAGATTGCCCTGGCTTAGAAATCCAAATGTAGACATCCAAATGTAGACATCCAAATGTATATCAAAGAATCCAAATATCTAAGCTCAATTTAGGGTGCTGCTGCCACTCCCATTTCAATTCCACAGAAACTGTGGCACTCTTGAAATTAGGCATTTCTACCATTGTCCAAAAAGGAATTTAAAGACTCAAAACAAAAGCCTTAAACCTGAGATCAGTTTGTTAACTAAACAACAGTCCTCTCTACCTTGTGGCTTCTTTCTTTCCTAAATGCACAAATGACAAGTGTTATCCTCCATCGCTCAGGATTCAGGCTTGAGCTGCTTCCAAAGGATGTACAAAGCAACTATTACAGGAACCTGTCAGCAGAGTGCAACAGCAAAATCAATTCTGCCTTTTTTACAGCTGACACAGATTGGAGATAAATAAAGCCATCTTTGGATTCTGCAATAAAGAAGTGAAAGCACTGGAACTGCCAGCGTCCATGTCCCAGGAAGCGTTTTAGCAAGAGTTTCACTTAGACTGCAGGTGAAGCGTTTGGTGTGGTAGCGTGGAAGCACAAGCAGCCTGACGATCTGGAGGAGCAACATCTGTGAGAGCATACATCTCTGTAAAAAATCCAATTTCAAAACTTCTAGGCACCTTGATTTAGCAAAACAAGGAGACTCTAGCGGTAATCAGTAGAGAAGGATAGATGCATTCAAGCAAGCACATTGCTCCTTGCCATGAACAGCCTTCTGGGGGAAGCCACCAAGAGAGAAGAGGTGAAGCCTCTCTAACTAGTTTGGATTGTACAAGTAATACTTAGACAGTAAAAATTACTGCATGAAAGATCAGCTTGCCTATCTATGCAAAGATGAGACCAAGGCTGAAGCCCCATCAAGGATCTTTAGTGAGAACCTGGCTCCAAATCCACCATGAAAATCTTGACACAAACAGTAAAACTTGTTTAATAACCGTGCCAGCTTTCAGACGTTCCCAGAACGAAACTGCAAACCAGCAAAATAAAACAAGCTAGGGAGTGATTCTAACTAAATGCCAATGACAGCAAGAAGAAATTCAATCTGCAGGAGCAAGTAACAGCCCTTTCTTCTTCATCTTCTCTTTCTTCTTCTTCGCAGATTTTTTTAATTTTTTTCTTTGTTTTTTGGTTTCTTTTTTTTCCCCACTGTCTTTTTTCTTAAGACTAAAATAGCCAATATATATTTAATGCATGGAATCCCTGAAGTGGTATGTATTTGATAATACTTGACACAAGGGCCTGGGTTAAGTCTCATTAGCAACAATAATTTTTTACCAGACACAACTATCCAACAGGTGTGAGATGAAAACCTGCCCAAGTGACACAGAGGAAAAAAAAAACCACCGTCCTGGGGTATCACAAGGCAGAAGCACAAGTATGGAGTTACTCTGGCGGACATTGGCGCAGCTAATAACATGATCATTTCAATCACACATTAGGTCTTCATGGAATCTGCAATTTGCAAAAACTCCCCATCTGCCACTTCATTATGAGAACACAAGGAGGAAGCAAGCCTGTACTCTGCCTGCCTTCACATAGTTTGGCTCAGCAGCATTTTTCCCAAATGAACCCAAAATTCCAAACATTTGAACTAGAACACCCCAAAGCTGTCAAAATTCCAGGCGTAACTGGGCAAAACATCTAGGAAAACCCAGGAAAAATTCTTCCTTAAAAACAGGAATATTCTTTTAAATTTTGCACTGACATACTCAAAAATCGCCTAGAAATTGCACCAAAAAATGACCAGAAAACTCCTAACATCTGAACAAAAAAACAAAAAATAGCCCCAAAATCCAGTGAGATTCCAGGAATATCTGAGGAAAAAACTGTGAAAGTGAGTGGGCAAAATATCTGGAGGAAATGCAACTTAAAATGGCCCAAAAAGCCTGGAAATCACACGAAAAATGGCCCAAAAACTCCTGAAATCCATACTAAAACCCCTAAAGTCAGCCAACATTCCAAGGATTGCTGGCAAAAGCATCAGGAAAAATCCAGGAAAAATTGAGCCTAACAAACCAGGAAAGTCTCTGAAAATTGGCACTAAGAAACGAAAAATGCCCTAAGAATCAAGTTCAAAATGAGTCCAAAATTTGGAAAATTGGCACTGGAACACCCCAAAGCTGTCAAAATTTCAGGTGTTATTGGGAAAAACATCTGGAAAAATCCAGGATAAATTCTGCCTTAAAAACAGGAGAAATCATTTAAAATTTGCACTGCGATACACAGAAATCCCCTAGAAATTGCCGAAAAAATGGCCAGAAAGACTCCTAACATCTGCACAAAAACCCAAAAAATGGCCCCAAAATCCAGTGAGATTCCAGGAATTTCTGAGGAAAAAAATGGAGAAAGTATGTGGGCAAAATATCTGGAGGAAATGCAACTTAAAATGGCCCGAAAAGCCTGGAAATCACTGAAAAATTTGAATCATTATGTAACTCATTAGTTTGATTGTAATCATTTAATCAATTGCTATTTAAAAATTCTGAATTTAACTATGCTAGGGACAAAATTCAAACTCCATAACATTTATAACACCCAAATAAATTTCAGGTGTTTAAATTTTTCTGGAAACCAATATTCCCTAAGAGAAATCTTTTTTTTACTAATTCTTTTAGAATTTTGCTAGAAAGCTCCTCACTACAAAACCCAATTGCAGACCAGGAATTCTGGAATTTCTGTGGGAGGGGAAATGGAGATCACTTAAAGGCAAAACCTAAATCACTGAAAATTTACCAGATTTATGAACATCATAGTTTGATTGATTCTGTAACACAATTGCTATTAAAAATTACTGCTAACTTAATTGGTTTGTCTAGTTGGACAATAACAGTCCAGTAACCATTTATAACCACAAATAAAGTTATGCACAACTGTGTTTAATATTTTGTCTGTGCAGACACTTCAAATATTCCTGAAGAGAAACTCTTGTTTACTAATCTGTTTGATTTTGCTAGACTACAGCCTCGCACTTTCAAATTTATCTTTCTGAATTTCAGGACCAGAATTCTTGGATTTCTGTAGGGAGGGATGGAGATCACCTCTAAAGCAGAAGCCTAACTGAACTCAGAATACCTGAAGATCTCCATTGCGTATCGCCTTCTGTAACAAAAGGGCAATTGGCCCATGGGTAAGACGACAGTGCAGAGGCGCTCGCGCCTGCCCGCCGAGGCGCCAGTCGCTCCGGCAAGCCCGGAAGGGCGGGGCGGGGGGGACGCGACCAGGGCGCGCTGTCGCTGAACACAGAGCTGCTGACGGCAGTCGCGCCCAGAGTCTCGGCACGCGCGACCTGGCGCGCTTCAGGGCAGCGAGGACAGGAGGCTGGGAGGGGCCGGGGTGACAGGGGGCGACCCGTTGTTGGGGCGGGAGCGTCCCGAGCCTGAGCCGAGCGATCCCGGGTGTTGAGGCAGTGGGTGCGGAGCCTCCGCCTGGGGACGGACCCCGAGCTCAACGGGGCGCGGCTTTGGCGGACTGGAGCCCTCTGGCAGCAGCGCTCTCGCTGCAGTGTCCGGCTGCTTGGACCTGCCGCTGGCATCCCTTTCCCTTCGTTTCGGGTCAGTCAGAAGGATTTTTTTTTTTTTCGCTTCTACTCTGCGAGGGCGGGGTGTGGTTTTCTGAGAGGCTAAAGAGAAAGCACTGCAACTGCCAGCGTCCGTGTCCCAGGAAGCGTTTTAGCAAGAGTTACACAGACTGCAGGTGAAGCATTTGGTGTGGTAGCGTGGAAGCACAAGCAGCCTGACGAGCTGGAGGAGCAACATCTGGGAGAGCATACATCTCTTTCAAAAATCCAATTTCAAAACTTTTATGCACCTTGATTCAGCAAAACAATGAGACTCTAGCGGTAATCAGTAGAGAAGAACAGATGAATTCAGCAAGCACACTGCTCTTTCCCATGAGCAGCCTTCTCGGGGAAGCCACCAAGAGAGAAGAGGAGAAGCTTCTCTAACTAGTTTGGATGGTACACGTAATATTTTGTACTTTCTCCCAGACTAAAGATGCCACCACCTAGAACCCTGGCTGTTCATGGAGTGCCAAAAACCCCCTCTAAATAGACTTTACAAAAGTTGTGAAGTGATCTTATTTCGCAGAGGAATAAGGCCTTGTTTGCATGCAGGGCCATGGTCCCGAGACTGGGCGTCTGACAACAAAAATCCCGAAAGGGTCAGGACTTCTCCCAGACTAAAGATGCCACCACTTAGAACCGTGGCTGTTCATGGAGTGCCAAAAGCCTCCTCTAAATGGTTATTACAAAAGTGGAGAAGTGATCTTTATTTCACAGAGAAATAGGCCCTTCTTTGCATGCAGGGACATGGTTCTGAGACTGGGCTTCGGCCTGCTAAAATTCCAAACCTAATGGTTTTTCCTAGACTAAAGATGCCACCACTTAGAACCCTGTCTACTTTTGGAGAAACCAGTACTACCTCCAAACTGGTATTAAGAAACTGGGAGGGTTTGGTTTTTTTCTTAGGGAAAATGGCCAATGTTCATATGCAGAGCCATGGGCCTGAGACTGGGCAGTCTGACAGCTAAAATTCTGAAAGGGTCAGGATTTCTCCCAGACTAAAGATGCCACCCCTGAGAATCCTGGCTGTTATGGAGTGCCAAATGCCTCCTCCAAATGGATATTACAGAAGTGGTTATTTCACAGAGAAATAGGCCCTTCTTTACATGCAGGGCCATTGGCCTGATACAGGGCTTCAGCCTCCTAAAATTCCAAAAGGATCAGATTTTCTTCCCTACTTAAGATGCCAGCCCTTAGAAGCCTGGCTACTTTTGGAGAGACAATATCCAGGGCAATTGGCCTGAGACTGGGCGTCTGACAGCTAAAACTCTGAAGGGATCAGGATTTCTCGCAGACTAAATATGCCACCACCTAGAACCCTGGCTTCTTTTGGAAAGAACAACACTACCTCCAATCTGGCATTAAGAAACTGGGTGGGTGTGGTTTTTTCTCAGATGGGAACTGGCCAATATTCATATCCAGGGCCCTTGGCCTGAGATGGGCATCTGACAGCTAAAAATCCGAAAGGATCAGGATTTCTCCCAGACTAGAGATGCAACCACTTAGAATTCTGGCTACTTTTGGAGAGACAATGTCTTCCTCAAAACGGCCATTAAGAAACTGGGAGGGTGTGGTTTTTTTTCAGAGGGAAAATAGCCATTGTTCCTATGCAGGGCAATTTACCTGCGACTGGGCGTCGGAAAGGTAAAATTCCGAAGGGATCAGGATTTCTCCCAGACTAATGATGCAACCACTTAGAATCCTGCCTACTTTTGGAGAGACCAACACTACCACCAAACTGGTATTAAGAAACTGGGAACGTGTGGGTTTTTTTCAGAGGGAAAATGGCCAATGTTCGTATCCAGGGCAACTGGCCTGAGACTGGGCTTCGGCCTGTTAAAATTCCGAAATGACCAGGATTTCTACCAGACTAAAGATGCCACCTCTTAGAATCCTGGCTACATTTCGAGAGACAATGTCTTCCTCAAAACTGCCATTAAGAAACTGGGAGGGTGTGTTTTTCTTAAGAGGGAATATGGCCAATGTTCGCATCCATGGCAATGGGCCTGAGACTGGGCGTCTGACAGCTAAAATTCCGATAGGATCAGGATTTCTCGAAGACTAAATATGCCACCAGTTAGAAGCCTGGCTACTTTTGCAAAGACCAGAACTACCTCCAAACTGGTATTAAGAAACTGGGAGGGTGTGGGTTTTTTTAGAGGATAAAATGTCAATCTTCGTATCCAAGGCTATTGGCCTGCGACTGGGCATCTGACAGCTCAAATTCCGAATGGGTCAGGATTTCTCCTGGACTAAAGATGCCACCACTGAGAACCCTGGCTGCTTATGGAGTGCCAAAAGCCTCCTCTAAATGGATATTACAAAAGTGGTGAAGTGATCTTTATTTCACAGAGAAATAGGCCCTTTGCATGCGGGGCCTTTGGCCTGAGACTGGGCGTCTGACAGCTAAAATTCTGAAAGGATCAGGATTTCTCCCAGACTAAAGATGCCACCACTTAGAACCCTGACGACTTTTGCAGATACTGTATCGTCCTACCAAATGGTATTAAGAAACTGGGAGGGTGTGGTTTTTTTCAGAGGGAAAATTGCCAATGTTCATATCCAGGGCCCTTGGCCTGAGACTGGGCGTCTGACAGATCAAATTCTGAAAGGATCAGGATTTCTCTGAGACTAAAGATGCCACCACTGAGAACCGTGGCTGTTCATGGAGTGCCAAACGCCTCCTCTAAATGGATATTACAAAAGTGGTGAAGTGATTTTTATTTCACAGAGTAATAGGCCCTTGTTTGCATCTAGGGCCATGGTCCTGAGACTGGGCATTGGCTTGCTAAAATCTCAAACCTAATGATTTCTCCCTGACTTGAGATGCCAGCAGTTAGAAGCCTGGCTACTTTTGGAGAGACCAACACTACCTCCAAACTGGTATTAAGAAACTGGGAGGGTGTGGTTTTTTTCAGAGGGAAAATGGCCAATGTACGTGTCCAGGGCCCTTGCCCAGAGTGTGGGCGTCTGACAGCTAAAATTCCAAAAGGGTCAGGATTTCTCCTAGACTAAAGATGCCACCACTGAGAATCCTGGCTGTTATGGAGTGCCAAATGCCTCCTCCAAATGGATATTACAGAAGTGGTTATTTCGCAGAGAAATAGGCTCTTCTTTACATGGAGGGCCATTGGCCTGAGACTGGGCTTCAGCCTCCTAAAATTCCAAAAGGATCAGTGCTAAAAGATACAGTGTCTTTTTCCTAATTAACCTAAGATCAGACAAAGTATTTTTAGCATGGATGAAAAAGGGATACAAAAGAGGCTCTTTCACTTCAGTTTATTCCGTGGCGGTGACATGGCTGGAAACAGAGAGAGCCCCTCCAGGAATCAGGTCTTCAGGGGAAGGGGAATGGGGAGTGGTTTTGGCTGCCAGCCAATGGGATAGGGACACGGGGGATTGGGGATCAGAATACAGAACTTAATGTGCTTCAAGGTCATCAGGGAAGGTCAAGGAACAGGAAAAGGGATAGGAATTCTGGGATGAGCCGGAAGATGTCAGGGTATGTGAATCCTTCCTTATACCTCAGTTTATCAAATTAACACATCTCCCCGTTTTCTGTTTTTTAAGTAGGGGGATGACTTTAAACTAACTCTAGTCCGAATTTTATTTTGACCACCCTTTGAGATGAGTGGGAGAGTTAGACTGTCTTATATTAGTCAATTCTATATGATTGTCTCCTGAGGTAGAAGAAATTATTCCATTAATGGCCTTAAATATTAAATGACGTATGATCCCAAATGCCATAGCTACAAGGAAAAGAATAACAACAAGCAACATAATAGTTTTGACGATGGAAGTCCACCACCCAGAAAACCCCAAGCCCTTAAACAGTTCATTAATCCAGTCTTCTGATTCTTGTTTCACTTGTCCAATCAGGTGCTTCATATCTCGCAGAGCAGCGTGGACATTAGGAGCCTTTGAAGTCAGATTCATGCAGCAAAGCCCTTCAAACTCCTGGCACTCATGTCCATGTAGTAATAAGAGAAGATCTATTGCAGCACGGTTTTGTAGTGTTGCCTGCCTGGTTACTTCTTCATCTTCTAGGAGGGAGCTGATGGCAGTTGAAGTTAAATTTGCTTGTTTAACTACCCAACACTCCAGGTGACCTAATTCACCCAGAGCTTTTGCTGCTGCAACCCATGGGAGAAATACAGACACAGCAATTCTTTTTGATTTTGCCCAATGGAAAATTTCTGCATCACAATTTGGGTCCAGATTATCTGCACTTCTTTTTTGTATTTTATTACCAGATTTGCTTTTGTGTGTCCAATCACTAATTAAGGTTTTGTTGGGTGCTAACAAGGACAACTGCCCTATAGTACATGGTCCCCCTAGCAGATTAGAAGGAATCCCTGCCCACGCCCGGTCCCCACAAATTAAAAACAATCCCTTTGGTAGAATTTTGGGACTTGTATGAACTGGATCTTTAGCTGGAATATGGTTTGTGAAAGTACACCACTTTGTGGCCACAAATTCCTTACGAAATTGTCGGATGAGATGAAAGCCTTTTGTGTCAGTGAGTGTTGGATAATCTTTGAAATGAATGCAGTATGTTGCTGGGTAGGAACCAAGCAGTTCTAACTCTTGGGGTTCCTGGTCTGCCTTGGGTAATTTTGGCAGCAAGTCCTTTACAGGATTACCTATGATCTGTGCTGACTGCCTAGGTGAAATAGTGAATGGTTCAGGTGATTTATTAGGCAACTGTATGTCAAAGCTGCCTAAATACTCACTAACTTTAAGTGGGACTCCTACCAGGCAGGTGGACATAGGATCTGTTGCTGCTGCAGTGGACAGACATATGTTTTCCTGTTTGAGTGTCTGTGCCAGGGTTACCCAGATGTTCTGACGTGGCTGAGGGACGATCCACGCAGCTACGACATTGTTCAAAGCTAACAAGAAGACAACTTGGATGGGGTTCCTCACAGGGTTAACTCGAGGGTATCTTTTTTCTAAAAAGAAAAACAAACATTTTAAAACATGTTATGAGTCCTTGTCTGCTTGAGGGTATTCCTTTATGAAGTTTTTGTTTCCTTTTCCTCTGCGGTGTCTTCTTTTGGAAGCAAAGGTTACTTGCTTCTCATCTCCTTCGGCTGTAGCTGGAGTTTTAGGGACAAAAGGCTTTACCCATTTCTGAGGAATCCATCTAGGTCCTGAGGGAGTTGATACCCTTCCCCAGGTTACCAGTTCATAGGGACCTTTGGTTTCCCATGTTTCTGGGTCCTGTATTGACCAACGACCATCGGAAGAAAAGAAGACCCCTGAACTACGGCTTTCGGACTCTGGCTAGCCTGAGTGGGGTGCGGCTTTCAGGTAACCAGGATGTGTTCTCATGGTAACCAGTCATAAGGTTGGAATTGTGTTCACTGGACGATGGAAGAAACAATGAGACCCCCGAACATGGGTCTTGCTGACCCTGATAATTGGTCACGCATTGCTCCACTACTTCTGGACTTTCTCCTCCTGGTCATATCTGCTTCCATGAACAATGGTCCTAAGCCTCCCCACCTTCTGGCTAAAGGCCACTCGCTTTGGAAAGAACTATAAAAACCATCCCCGGACTGAAGACCCCTGAGATCTCCCCAGCGGTACTGGACGGCCTATTGGCAGGACCACGAGGGCTCATCCGGCTGTTGGTAGCTATCCTTTACAATTCCCCCCCATCTCTCCCCCTTTTCCTTTCTTTCTCTCTCTCCCCCCCATCCTTCTTCTATCGCATACATTGGTTTGGCACAAAAATAAAGTGCATTTTTGCAAAAGTAACTGATATTGTCCCTTTGTGTGTCTTTTGCACGCTGAGATTCTAAAAGAACCTTCACGACCCCGCCCTAACTAGGCAGGCCGTGACATTTTTGGCGTAGTCGGCAGTTAATTCCCGATACTGTATGGGTTGGGGTACTCTGTGCACTTTGTAACAGGGGAAGATCCGTGCCATTTCAGCCGCACCTACCCTGTCAGTGAAAACTGAACAGTTGTAGAAAGCAAGGGAGGTGGTATTGGTTCTTTCCGCAATCTGCACACAGACCCAGGTGTGACCAACTCCGTTTCAGTTATCGGAGAATTCTTTGAAAATTGTCTCAGTTGTGCAAAAGATGGGACTTGTGTTTTTGTGAGTTGCTGTATTTGACTTCTTGGGAGAGCGAAGAGACAAAGTGTTCTTTAGTGAAGTTAGGACCTCCCAAAGAAGTGTGTGTCTCTTCATCCACTCAGGGAAGAGAGGGGAGCTGACTCAGCAGGGTGCTGAGTGTGTAACTAAGTTCCGAACTCCCTGACGTGGCATTTTCCCCTCGCAAAAATGTCTGAAAATCATAAAGCTACATTTTACGCCCTGTTAGGCAAACACAATGCTAGACCCTCAGAAGGAGGAGAATTATGGGCTAAGAACAACTGGTTTAACTTAGAAAATGTGATTGACAGAATACATTCTATACAAAATGAATCAAAGTTCAGACTGAGCAAAAACAATAAAACCATAACTTGCTCTGTCATAGGCTCATGCCTTTCAGCTGCTGTGGAATCACGTGCAAAGAGATTAAGTGAGGAAACTGCAGTAATAAATTCTTTGCAAAGTTTAGTAGAAGCTTTACAGAATCAATTAGAACAAGAAAGAAATCTGGTTGAAACTTTACAAAAACAATTAGAGCAAGAAAGAAATAACAATTATTTGTTACAATTATCACATGACTCAGAACATACAAATACACCAAAGGAATTAGGAGAAAAGGAAACATATCACATAAAGCAGATATACCCACACAGAGAGTTAGAACACATACGAAATTGTGGGGAAAATTGTTGCTCTAAATTGAGACCAGTTGTTAAAACTGAATATAGTTATCTGAGTCCAGAAGACTATGAACCCCACATGACATATAATGAAACACCATACACTGCTACTGAATTGGCTAAACTAAAGAAAGAATATTCACGTCTCCCCCATGAATCTGAGACAGAATATGTTTTTAGAATTTCTCTTACTGGGGGAGACCAAATCAAGTTGAGTGAACAAGAAGCTTCTGGCTATTGGGGACCCGGTGTATTTTTAAACACTGGAAATACCCGTGCACCATGGTCCCTGACACAGCATGCAGCCTACTGGGCTGGGGGACTTAGCCCCCTAGAAAGAGGTGATCCTTTAGCTATAATTGGCGGCCCGGATCAACTCTTAGAGAATATACATAAAGCTGCTTGTCTCCAAATGATACACGAAAGGACATTAAATGCTAATTACGAATCTCCCATGCAATTGCCTGTAAAACCAGAAATTATGACACCACTAATTAGAGGCCTGCCTGAATCACTAAAACCAACAGCAATCGTTCTTCAGAAAACAATAGCCTCCATTTTGCCAATAGATCGGCTTGATAGATTTTTAGGCCCGCGACGATCAGGCAGTCAAACCGGTTCTGCTGAAAGTTCTGACTTCTCGCCAAATACACCCGAACAACGTGCAAACATATACACTGACAGTAAAGTCTGGACATGGGGAGAAGTCGCAGAGGAATTGATAAATTATAACAGAAAATATGGGCTAATAAGACCTTTAGAAAATAAGCCCGAAAAACCTAGAGGGGTTAGGCATATTGCCTCCCCTAATGAAAAGCCAGGAAGGGTTAAACCACTACACAATACCCTGTCAAACCGCCAAAAACTCTGGCTACTAGGAATTAAAAAAGGAGTGCCACGAGAATTAATGGACGGCTTGACACAAGAAAAATTAGTTCAGTTAGTTACAAACTGGCACTCTCCCAGAGCTCTAATACAAAAACCATCTAAATTACCAAGCGCACCTTTAATGCAAGCTCCGGGCAGGAAGCCAAAACTCTTCCTTCCACGAGCAGCAAGCAGTGAAGCATTGCAAAAACAAGCAGTTCCCGTTCAGTCACATGAAACACAGACAACCTCATCTCAGCAACAAGAAAATAAACCAAATCAGCAAGTTTTAAACTAAAAACTCCATCCCTAAGTTGTGAGCGCAGGGGCGGAGATTACATGCATTTAAGAAAGCTCACAAGAGACCCAACAACAGGTGATTTATTAATTACTGCAATAGTTGGCCCCAAACGAGTACTAATAACTTTCGTTGCGGACATGGGCGCCCAAATAAGTGCTTTAACACATCAACATGCACAAAAAAGTGGGGTGGTGCCAAGCAATAGACACTGCTGTGTTATAAATGCTTTGGGAACTACAGAACCCATGAGTGTTACTTCAGTAAAACTCACATTACCCGGGGATGACACCCCAATAGCTACTCAAATGGTAATTGGAGATATCCCAGACAGTTTGATAGGTTTGGATTTACTCAGAGGAAAACAGTGGGAAGATCAAGACGGTAACGTGTGGTCATTTGGGGCACCACGCTTAAACATCAGGCTGTTACAGACGGCACCGTCTCTCCCACCCAGTAAAATCACTTCCATAAAACAATATCCTTTGCCGTCAGGTGCAAAAGAAGGCATAAAGCCAGTAATTCAAGAGTTAAAGGACAAAGGAGTAATCATTCACACACACAGTCCTTTTAATTCACCTATTTGGCCTGTGAAAAAACCAAACGGAAAGTGGAGATTAACTGTTGATTATCGCCGCCTGAATTCCAACACTTTCCCCCTCACGGCAGCAGTCCCAAATTTAGCTGAGCTAATACTATCAATCCAAGAAAAAGCCCACACATTTATGGCTGTAATAGATGTAAAAGACATGTTCTTTATGATACCTATACGGCCAGAGGACATGAATCGTTTTGCTTTCACATGGGAAGGACAACAATACACTTTCACTAGGTTACCTCAAGGGTACCGACACTCTCCCACTTTAGCCCACCATGCCTTGGCCCAAGAGCTAGAAACTATATCCAAACCCGATACAGTAAGTGTGTATCAATACATCCATGATGTATTGATTGCAGGAGAAGAAAAAAAGGAAGTGGAAGGTGTTCAAGAAAAAATAGTCTCACACCTAGAAAACCTTGGCTTGCAGATCCCTTCAGAGAAAATACAGAAACCCTCACAGGAAGTCAAATTTTTAGGGAATTTCTGGAAAGGTGGGATGACTTGCATTCCTCCAGACACGTTAACCTCACTAGATCAGGTTAAAATGCCTGAATCCAAAAAGGAACTTCAACAAGCTCTAGGGTTATTAGTATTTTGGAGAAAACACATTCCTGATTTTTCAGTAATTGCCAGGCCCCTTTATAATCTGCTACGAAAAGGGGTAAAATGGGATTGGAGCCCAGCTCAGGAGGAAGCATTACAATTACTGATTTTTGAGGCAACAGCTCATCAGGCCCTAGGCCCTATTCACCCAACAGATCCTTTCCAGGTAGAATGGGGTTTTGCTTCTTCAGGGTTATCAGTACACATATGGCAGAGAGGGCCTGAGGGGCCAACCAGGCCTGTCAGTTTTTACTCCCGTAGTTTTAAGGATGCTGAAAAAAGATACACAACTTGGGAAAAAGGGCTGTTTGTTGTTAGTTTGGCTTTGATTGAAGTAGAAAAAATCACAAGACAACAGCCAATTGTATTGAGAGGTCCTTTTAACGTAATTAAAACTGTTACCTCTGGGACCCCCCCTCCAGAAGGGATTGCCCAAAGGGCCTCTGTCAAAAAATGGTTTGCACAAATCGAACATTATTGTCACATGTTCCAGATCACTGAAGGAGCTGTAAAATTGTTGTCAATACAAGAAACAGAGAACTTGAACAACAGCCAGGAAAAACCGCCATCAGTGATTAAGATAGCCCCGCCCTTTTCGCCAGAGCAGACAGAAAATGCTTGGTTCACTGATGCCTCAGCCAAAAGAGAAGGAAAAGTGTGGAAATTCAAAGCTGTAGCCTTACACACTTCCTCAGGTGAGAAAATCATCACTGAAGGAGAAGGCAGTGCTCAGATAGGAGAACTTACAGCTGTTTGGAGTGTTTTCCAAAAGGAAAAACAAAATACTTCCCCTGTTTGCATTTATACAGATTCTTATGCTGTTTTTAAGGGTTGCACCGAATAGCTACCATTCTGGCAACAGAATGATTGGGAAGTTAACAGGATTCCAATGTGGCAGAAAGAAAAATGGCAAGACATCTTAGAAATTGCAAGTCAGGGAAATTTTGCTGTTGGGTGGGTAGCTTCTCACCAGACAGACAGGAATCCAGCAGGAGAGTGGAATAACAGAGCTGATGAACTAGCTAGATTAAGCCCCCTGAAAAAGGAAGAAATTGTTGAGGATTGGGAAAGGTTGCTGGAGTGGTTACATATCAAAAGACAACACGCAGGTGCAAAGGATCTGTACAAAGAAGCTCATGCTCGAGGCTGGCCTGTTACCAGAGAGATGTGTAAAACTTGTGTATCAGCCTGTGAGCAGTGCTGTAAACAGCTGGAGAGACATCCTTTAGAGGATGACCCATTACACCTGAGGGGTGGAAAAGGTTTATGGGATGCATGGCAGATAGATTACATCGGTCCTTTTAGGCCCTCAGGAGGTAAACACTTTGTGCTGGTGGCAGTGGAGATAACATCAGGATTAGTACAGGCCGAGGCCTTTAAAAGGGCTACAGGAGAAAATACTGTCAGAGCATTACAGATATGGTTTGGCACTTTCCCAAAACCGCAAGAAATTCAATCTGATAATGGATCTCACTTCACGGCTAAGGTAGTGCAAGAATGGGCACAGAGTGAAGGAATAAAATGGGTATTTCATACCCCTTACTATCCCCAAGCCAATGGGATCGTAGAAAGGACCAATGGTCTCCTAAAACGGCTTCTGAAACCACAAGAAGGAAACTGGGACGCACGATTGACTAAAGCCGTTCAAGGTGTAAATGAAAGGTGGGGGGTAAATGGATGCCCGAAAATTAATGCTTTCTGTCCCAAAGCTCCAACCATAGTTCCTTCACTAAAAGCACCAGCTAATCCGAGGAATAAAGCTCATTACCCTGGACAACCTGTCTTGGTAGATCTCCCTACGATAGGAGAAGTACCATTTGTGTTGAAAACCCCTTTAAATAAATTTGCACGGGTAGCCTCTGACGCTGGAGGTAAACAACATCGAATAAACACGCGTTGGATTGTTCCATCATTTTAATGCACTGCCATTAGATGGCAGACTTTACTGTGTTTATAATTGCAGGTGAACTCCGAGGGACATCCCGAATGAGAACCGAATCACCATGTTAACTGTAATAATACTCCTTTGCATTCTCCCATATCTACATGGTCAGAGTCCAGCTAAATGGCCATGGACACATGCCACACTCAGGTATACCAGTACTTATGGATCTTACCCTGCAGGCCGTCGTCCTAACCTAGTGACTGTAGTGCTGCACGACTCGGAAGTGTACCGTCAAAACGAATGGGACTGGGACCGAAAGGACTGAACACGAGTATTAACTGGTTTGGCTGGTGAAAAAATCGAGGTAGGATGCAGAAAGGTAGAGGGATCCACTCATGAGAAGGTCACATCCATCACGGTATCTGGAAACCTCTTGGAACCAGACGTAACGAGTGGTTTGCATCCCAACATCACAAAGAAACTCTGTCCCGGTACCGCCTGGAACTGCAATACGCAGATCCCCTTCCTAGTATGCTGTCGGCAGGATAGGATTGGTAATTACACTCTAGATCCCAGTAATAACAATGTTGAAGTAACCAAGCTTTGCAAGCATGAACCTACTGACTGCTGGCACAATTTTACCCTGACCAAATCAGTCTTTGTGACATGTAATTGGCAAAATAAACCAGCAGATTCGTCAGGCTTGAAAGGCTTGAATTACAGATTCAAAATAAATGCTTTGGCACAACCCATATTAACTGCAGTGGTTATATACTCTGGTATGTAGTCTTCCCTAGTGCTGGATAGAAAAAATAATGTTTTTCCTCCCCTTTCATTAATAAAAGGTTCTGATGTTGCTATCCGATGTGAATTAGTGGTTGGATCTCTTGTTGAACCCATACAGAGTTCTGGCATAAGACCCCATGGCCATGTGTTACTTTGTGAGGCTTTAAATCAGAATTGTTGGCTCAACCTAACTAATGTGCAATTTCCTCACAAAGTAACATGTGGTGAGAATTACACTAAACACTGGGGAGAACTTGATATCAATGTTGTAATGTCTATTGCACCCACTACCCAACCACCGATTGTGCTGAAGCCGAGAATTTATGAAATTGGGCCTTACATAATTAAGAAAACTGGACAACAACAAATAATATTCAATCCGGCATGGTCTCTTAAACAAGTTAAATTATTGATGCAGAACAATGTCTCAGAAATTCAACCAGAATGTTCACCTTTCTTACAAACTTCCTTTCAGGGGTGGACTACCTGGCTGCGGAAGCGGACCCCTTCCAAAAAATGCATGGCAAATGACATAATCGGTGTTCTGGGAACAGGTTTGGGAATTCTAAACAGCATTGATTCAGAGGTATTAATGAATAAATTGGTTGCCACCACCAGAGACTTAACCAAATTGAAACAACCCCTGCAGTCCTCTTTAACAGCTCTGGGGACGCAACAGTGGTTTTTATCAAACATTTTACCGGATTGGGAAAAGACAAACGTGAATGATCACAAATTGATAATTGATGCTCTTGGTACTGCTCAAAATAACATCTCCCTAGCCCTCAGTTGCATCCAGGCACAGCTCTGGATGCAGACTGTGGTGGCGTCAATTATAAGGGAAGGGGAAGAAGGCATTTTCCCTACTGAAATTCGGACAATAATTTGGGACAATGCTAATGATTTTGAAAAGAAATTTCAGTCCTGGTGGAATCTGGTGAACTTTACCTACAACCCCAGTACAAACACAGCCACCGCTTTTGTGCTAACAATACGTAACGCTTCAGTACATGTGATATACCCTATTATTGCATTAGGATTAAACCATGATGGGACAATCCTCTACCCTTTTGAACACAGAGAATGGGCACGCCTGATTGGTGAGAAGTGGCAAACTGTTAATTTAGAATCTTGTATTGTTCGGGAGCAACAGGGTTTCATTTGTGAAGGCAATGCCATTGTGGCCCAAGACATCTGTTTAGACACAGAGCAAAATATCTGTCATTTTGAAATACACCCTGACGAGACTCCTGCAACAGTACTAGTGTATATAGGTAATGGATGCGTGTGTGTTAGAACTGCTTGCAACTTAGTGATTATAGAAGATGTAGCTGTGAATTTAAAAAATCATTCAAATTTTTGTGTTTGTAATTTTACCAGGATCAAAGGCTGTGACTTTTCCTATACTGTTCCGGTTATGTCTCATCACCTTTTGCAATCTAACTTTACACTGATTCAGCAGTTAGTGCCTGCTCCGATTGGTATGAACCTCACTTTGGTTAAACAATTGTTGTTTCACCAGGACTTAATTGGAATCTTAAGAAAAATCAAGGAAAATGGACAGAAGACCTTAGTGACAGTTCATCATGGTGTGAAGAAGATACATCAGGTTTTAGAAAGGGTGAAAGGGGATGCTGAACTCAGGTGGTGGGATACTCTTTTTGGGTGGTCACCTACTGCTACCGGCATCCTGAACAAATTGTGTCATCCCATTGTTGTGCTTTTGATTTTGATTTTTATTGGCTTTGTTTTATCAGCCATCTTACATATTCAGAATTGGAGAATGGTAAAACGGTTGACACGACTGGCATCAGCAATGGAAGCACACAATCTGTTCACTACACCATCTGCCAAAGACACCCCCAAGGTTATTGACACTAAACAAACTACACAGGAAGCAAGAGTCAGGCCACTAACACCAGAATGTTAAGTTCTGATTGAAAATGGTTTTAGAAAATTAATTGTATTGACTATTAAGATGATCAATATTGATTTGTCTTGATTTTAATTGTATTAATTGTTTAAATTTTAATTGTTTGAAAGTTATTTTATTGATTTGTTCTGATTGCTTGAATTGTTTGAATTTATGTTATTTGAAAACAATTTGATCAATTTGATTGATTGTTTGAATTATAACCAAAATTATTATGAAGAATTGTTCTCTAATCAATTTGCTGTGATTATTTTATCCCTTTTCCCTTTTTCCTTTCTTTTTCTTTTCCCCCTTTTCTGCCCCTGTTTTCCGGGTTAGCTACCGACTCGGACGAGCCCCGAAGACGACGTGACTACATCATGCGAATGGAGTTCTTCAGTGATGTTTGTTGGTCACGGGGTGATGTGAGAGTCCGTCTAGAGCCTGTATTGACCAACGACCATCGGAAGAAAAGAAGACCCCTGAACTACGGCTTTCGGACTCTGGCTAGCCTGAGTGGGGTGCGGCTTTCAAATGGCCAGGATATGTTCTCATGGTAACCAGTCATAAGATTGGAATTGTGTTCACTGGACGATGGAAGAAACAATGAGACCCCCGAACATGGGTCTTCTGGACTTCTCCTCCTGGTCATACCTGCTTCCACGAACAATAGTCCTAAGCCTCCCCACCTTCTGGCTAAAGGCCACTCGCTTTGGAAAGAACTATAAAAACCATCCCCGGACTGAAGACCCCTGAGATCTCCCCAGCGGTACTGGACGGCCTATTGGCAGGACCACGAGGGCTCATCCAGCTGTTGGTAGCTATCCTTTACAATTCCCCCCCCATCTCTCCCCCTTTTCCTTTCTTTCTCTCTCTCCCCCACCCCACCCCCCCGTCCTTCTTCTATCGCATACATTGGTTTGGCACAAAAATAAAGTGCATTTTTGCAAAAGTAACTGATATTGTCCCTTTGTGTGTCTTTTGCACGCTGAGATTCTAAAAGAACCTTCACGACCCCCGCCCTAACTAGGCGGACCGTGACAGACATCCACACAGTTGAACTGCTTTGTCTAGCTAGAACCTGTTTTAGTGTGTGGTGTGTGCGCTCAATCACAGCTTGGCCTGTAGGGGAGTGTGGAATGCCTGTCTTATGGTTCACTCCCCACTGCTGGATGAATTCCAGGAACTCCTTGGAAGTATAAGCTGGGCTATTATCTGTTTTTATTTCTCTAGGGATCCCCAAAACTGAGAAGGCTTGTACTAGGTGTTGTTTTGCATGTACTGCCTTTTCCCCTGCATGAGCTGACGCATAAACTGCACCTGAATATGTGTCTATGCTCACATGAACATATTTTAGGCGTCCAAAACTAGGAATGTGTGTGACGTCTGTCTGCCACACTTCACAGCTGCCAAGGCCTCTGGGGTTAACCCCCATACCCAGCGATGGCATGGCCTGGAGCTGACAGCTGGAACAGGTGGCCACAATAGCCCTGACCTGACTCCGTGTTATCTGGAATTGATGGACCAAACCTGGTACATTCTGGTGGTATTGCTGATGGCTCAGCTTTGCCTGTTGGAAGATGTCAGGAAGGCATGCCTTTTCTGCTGGAGCTGCCAAGGTGTCTGCCATTTGGTTTCCTTCTGCGATCTCACCTGGTAAATCTGTATGCGACCTCACATGCATCACATAGAAGGGATGTTCTCTGTGAGAAACCAAATAGATTAGTTTTGATAACAGCCTAAAGAGCTGCTCATTATCAATGTCTTTGAGCGCTGCCTGCTCCGCTCTGGACACCACCCCAGCGACATAAGAAGAGTCTGTTACCAGATTTAGAGGTTCTGAGAACTTCTCAAAGGCTCTTACCACGGCTGCCAGCTCTGCAATCTGGGGTGACCCCTCCACAAACTCAACATCAGCTTCCCAAAGCTGAGTCTGTGGATTTCTCCAAGCCATCACCGACTTGTGGGAGCTCCCTGATGCATCTGTGAATACTGTGAGTGCCTTGAGTGGTGTTCTGCTCCTCTTCTCACGAGGTATGAGGTGGAATTCCTCATTGAACAACTTATGAGCTGGGCTGTGAACAGATATCTGTCCCGTGTAGCTGTCCAGAGATATCTGGAGGCTGGCATTGCTCTGCAACAAATGCTCAAACATCTCTTTTGTTAGCCTTTCAGGAGAATTCTTTCCCTCCCCAGAAAGTTTAATTGTCAGGTGTATGCATGTGAAATCGCACCCGGACAGTTCACTCAGCCTCATCCTTGCTTTTTGAATCAACTGAGCCATAAGTTCCTGTGGCTGTGTAATAGTTTTGGATCTTTGGTGGGAGAGGAAGACCCATTCTATGATTAAGAGTGAGTCTCTCTGCCCCTCTATCCACTGAAATATTAAACCATGTAAGTGTGGCAATTTCCCCGAAACAATGAATTTGAAAGGCAGTTCAGGTTGATAGCGGTGAGCTTGCCTTTCAGACAGAGCTTTCTGTACCTTTCCAATTGCAGCCTTTGCCTCTGGTGTCAGTTCCCTAGGAGAAACCAGCTCTCTGTCCCCTTTCAATAAATTGAAAAGGGGTTGTAAGTCCTCATTAGTGAGGCCTAACCAAGGTCTTACCCAATTCAGCGACCCACACAAGGAATGGAGATCTGCAAGAGTTTTAGGATTACAATTAATTTCTAATTTCTGTGGAACTATGGTCCTAGCAGTGATCTCTAGTCCCAGATATTTCCAAGGTGGCATTCTTTGAACCTTGTCATCCTGTAATTGAAATGCAGCAGAGGTTAAAACTTTAACTACTAGGTCAAGCGTGTGTTGAAGTATGGAATTGTCAGGAGCACACACCAACACATCACCCATGCAGTGTAGTATAATGGCTTCCCTTCTCTGTGCACGGACAGGAGACAACAATGAAGCTACATACCACTGACAGATAGCAGGACTACACTTCATGCCCTGTGGAAGCACTTTCCAGTGGTATCTCTTCATTGGAGCCTCTCTGTTCAATGATGGCACTGAGAATGCAAACCTAGGAGCATCTTCAGGGTGAAGTGGTATTTGGAAAAAACAATCTTTGATATCTAATACTGCCAATTGCCAATCTCTAGGTAACATAGTTGGAGAAGGCATCCCAGATTGAGGAGATCCCATGTCCTGAATTACTTTATTAATTTCTCTAAGATCATGTAATAATCTCCATTTGTCTGTCCCTGGTTTTTTTATTACAAAAATTGGGGAATTCCAGGGACTTGTTGTTTCTTCTATATGGTTTTTTGCCAATTGTTCCTCTACAAGTTTTTCAAGTGCCTGTAACTTTTCTTTCCTTAGCGGCCACTGTGTTGTCCAGACAAGTGTGTCACTTAACCATGTTAGCTTCTGGACCTGGCACTCCACCGTGGCCGCTTCTAAAAATCCTTAGGAGTTTTTGGAATTATCATTTTAACTCCCCATTGTGACATGGCATCTCTCCCCCATAAGGGACACTTGTAATCTATTACAAATGGACGTACACTGGCCAATCTGCCGTCCGGTCCCTCAATTTGTACAATGCGTTTTGATATTTGTGCCAATCTAACCCCTCCTATACCCTGAATTTGCCCAGCTACAGGTTGCAGTTCCCAGTGTGAAGGCCACATCTTTTCAGGTATTATGGTTACATCTGAGCCTGTATCCAAAACACCCTTCACATGTAGATGGTCTGAACCATGTGTCATGTTGCATGCCAGAGAAGGCTTGTTCTCCTTCACTGTCTCTGCCCAGTAAACCTCTGGTGATTTATCTTTTGCTGTGATATTTGCTGGAATAGGAAAAGCTTGGGCTATAATTTGTCCCTCACTTAAATAGAAAGGTGCTTGTGGACAACGAGCTATTATGATAACACCAGATATTTTTCCCTTCATGGTCATAGGAGCTATTTCAATTTCTAAAGGTGTGTGTGCTGTGTCTCCCACAACAAAATACTCACTCTCCATGTGGCAAATCGACATATCAATTAAGGAGCTTGAGATGTCCACTGTAATGACCGTCCACTCAGCAGATCTGAAATGAAAACCTTTGGTAGTCTGTAGTCTAATACGGCCACAGAACTGCCTGTCTTTGTTAAGAGAACATTCAACATTTACATTATCCATTACACCCACATTGTCCATCCCATCCTCCCCCTTCGCTTTTAAGAGAGAGGCTTTTGCTACAGTATAGCCTGCAGAAGTTATATCCTGGCGCTCTATGGTGTTTATGGCAGGCCTGCGCCTCAGTTCTAGTTTTTTTGTTTGTTGATCTTTTTCTGTTTCCTGTCCTGAGGACAGTCCCTAGCAAAATGTCCTCGCTGCTGGCACTGGAAACAGGTGATTTTCTTTAGCTGCTCTGCTGATAACTGCTGCTTCTTCATCTTTGGTGGCTCAGGTGCTGTAGGCTTAGGAGGTGCTGGACTCGGAGTCCTCTCAGGAGTACTGAATAGCTCTGCTTTGCGGGTGCAGGCTTCAATCATCTGTGCTAGGGTTGGTTCTGGGTATAGTGGCAGGCTTAGGATGACCCTCCGGCAGGCTTGATTGGCGTTTTTCTCTGCTAATTCCTTAATCAGTTCTGCCTGCATGGCTGGATTATGGACCTGACGCTCCACCTGCGTCTTCAAACAGTCTATAAAGCTCAAAAAATTCTCAGAAAGATATTGTTTAATATTAACATAACTAGTAGTTACTTCAACTGTTGGCAATTTAATAAAGGCCTGTTCAGCTATCTCACAAACTTTATCTAAAATAAATCTAGACAATAACCGAGTTTGCTTTTCAGGGCTATGTATGTCACCCTCCCCACATAAATGCTGTAATGTAATTTGATTACCATTAGCATCCTCAGCATGTTCAGGATTATTGTGAATTTCTGTCAAAAGACTGCCTAAATATTAAACCATAATTCATATTCAGCTGGGGTAAGCAAACACCTGAAAAGGTCCTTTACATCATGCGGAACTAATTCATTTGATTTAAAATTTGCTCTCATAATTCCCTTAAATATTTCACTTTGCCTCCCAAATTCCCTTTGTACCTTACAAATTTCTTTTTTACCTTGGTATGATAATGGTTGATATGTTCTTTTACCATTCTTTTTCCCAATGTATTCTACCGGTGTTGCATAATAAATCATATTAGATTCAGGGTTAATCGGTAAGTTAGGGGTTAATTGGTTCTGTGCCTCTGCAGGCTGTAGCTGTGTAGCTGCTACACGTTATTCCCCTCCCCCACCCTCAGGCTCTGCACTCCCGGAGCTTTCATGGTTCTCCTCCCTCCCGGTATTAGTGAAAGAGTTACAATGTGGCCTGGAAATAGAAGTCTGATAAAATGGATTAAAATATCCTGGAAAATATTGAGCAGAAACGGGAATTGGATGCAGGAACGGATTATTGGAAGAAAAAGGCACGTTATTGTTAGGATTTAGTACAGGTTTTTCCCTTTGCACAGAGGAAGGCTGAGGTTCTAAATTACTCTGCTCACATGGAATTGTTGAGAGACAGGGGTACAGTTGTAAGTTTGTATCAGGTTGTTCAGGGTGTGCCAATTCAGTGTATTTTGGAGGATCTTTGGTATGAGTATTTTCTTGAGGTATTTCTGATTTCTCTTTTAATTCAGGGACAGGAGGTTCCGAATTAGGTAAAGAGGATTTTAAAGAATTTTCCTGTGGTTTATCTTTGTTCTCTAATTGTGATAAATGTTTGTGAATATTTAAAAATATAGGCAAAAATAAAGCAGCATTGGTATCACCTTTCTGTATTTTAGAAGTTAATAAATCTCCAACACTGTCCCAAAATAAAACCGATTTGATATTTTGCTTATCAAATTCTATGACTTCTCGAGACAACCAGATAACAAACTTTCCAATCTGTTTCTTAGAAATTACAACATTCTGTACATCTAGCATTTCTTTAAGCTGGGTAACAATACTCTTTTGGTGTGCTGAAATATTCCCCCCCATTCCAATGTTATAAAACACAAACAGCACGATTCCCTATCTTTCGCAGAAAAGTTACAAAATAGCAGCTGGTTGCAAAACCCAGGTGTGTGAGTATGGGGGTGCTGAGCCTTTGTTATTCACCACGTGGCTTAACTGTGGCTACACAGATGGTCCCGGGGATCCCTCTGCAGGGAACACTCCGGCGTCTGTGCTTACAGTCACAGAGTAACGCACGCCAGGCAGAGCTGGCAGAACACATGTACTGGGGCCGGGTTGCGCAACACCGGCCACGTGTTGCCTGCTGCACGCCTGAACTGCTACCATTTCCCACCTGCGGGTACAAACCCCCCACGAGTCTCGGGCTATCCGTTTAAAAAACCCCCCTCCCCTGTACCTCCGGGCTAACTTTGGGGTTCCCACCTCCCCGAAGGGATATGTTACCTTACTCAAACGGAGCGCGGTTTTCGCTGTAAATCTGCAAAAGTTCCGATCCAGAAGTGGCTACTCCGAGGATGCGAAGAAGTTATCCGCTTCACTGTCCTGTGTTTAAAGCCGTTAAAAAACAGCTCCAAACACGGAGGAAGTTGTATCACCCGACTGGCCTTTTTTAAAGTCCTAAAACTGAGAATTCAGGCTAATTGGGGTTCAAAACAGCCCAAACAGACAGGCGCCAACTGCTAAAAGATACAGTGTCTTTTTCCTAATTAACCTAAGATCAGACAAAGTATTTTTAGCATGGATGAAAAAGGGATACAAAAGAGGCTCTTTCACTTCAGTTTATTCCGTGGCGGTGACATGGCTGGAAAGAGAGAGAGCCCCTCCAGGAATCAGGTCTTCAGGGGAAGGGGAATGGGGAGTGGTTTTGGCTGCCAGCCAATGGGATAGGGACACGGGGGATTGGGGATCAGAATACAGAACTTAATGTGCTTCAAGGTCATCAGGGAAGGTCAAGGAACAGGAAAAGGGATAGGAATTCTGGGATGAGCCGGAAGATGTCAGGGTATGTGAATCCTTCCTTATACCTCAGTTTATCAAATTACAACAGATCAGGATTTCTTCCCTCCTTAAGATGCCAGCCCTTAAAAGCCTGGCTACTTTTGGAGAGACAATGTCTTCCTCAAAACTACCAATGAGGAACTGGGATGGTGTGGTTTTTTTCAGAGGGAAAATGGCCAATGTTCGTATCCAGGGCAATTGGCCTGAGACTGGGCGTCTGACAAATAAAACTCCGAAGGGATCAGGATTTCTCGCAGACTAAATAGGCCACCACCTAGAACCCTGGCTTCTATTGGAAAGAACAACACTACTTGCAAAGGTGTATTAAGAAACTGAGAGGCTGTGGTTTTTCTCAGACGGGAGCTGGCCGGTATTCATATCCAGGGCCCTCTGCCTCAGCTGGGCATCTGAGAGCTAAAAATCCGAAAGGATCAGGATTTCTCCCAGACTAGAGATGCAACCACTTAGAATCCTGGCTACTTTTGGAGAGATAATGTCTTCCTCAAAACGGCCATTAAGAAACTGGGAGGGTGTGGTTTTTTTCAGAGGGAAAATAGCCAATGTTCCTATGCAGGGCAATTTACCTGCGACTGGGCGTCTGAAAGGTAAAATTCCGAAGGGATCAGGATTTCTCCCAGACTAAAGATGCAACCACTTAGAATCCTGCCTACTTTTGGGGAGACCAACACTACCTCCAAACTGGTATTAAGAAACTCGGAACGTGTGGTTTTTTTCAGAGGGAAAATGGCCAATGTTCGTATCCAGGGCAACTGGCCTGAGACTGAGCTTCGGCCTGTTAAAATTCCGAAATGACCAGGATTTTTACCAGACTAAAGATGCCACCTCTTAGAATCCTGGCTACTTTGGGAGAGACAATGTCTTCCTCAAAACTGCCATAAAGAAACTGGGATGGTGTGTTTTTCTTAAGAGGGAATATGGCCAATGTTCGCATCCATGGCAATGGGCCTGAGACTGGGCTTCTGACAACTAAAATTCCGAAGGGATCAGGATTTTTCGAAGACTAAATATGCCACCAGTTAGAAGCCTGGCTACTTTTGCAAAGACCAGAACTACCTCCAAACAGGTATTAAGAATCTCGAAGGGTGTGGTTTTTTTTAGAGGATAAAATGTCAATCTTCGTATCCAGGGCAATGGGCCTGAGACTGGGTGTCTGACAGCTAAAATTCCGATAGGATCAGGATTTCTCCCTGACTAAAGATGCCAGCACTGAGGACCCTGACGACTTTTATATAGACTGTATCTTCCTACAAAATGGTATTAAGAAACTGGGAGGGAGTGGTTTTTTTCAGGGGGAAAATAGCCAATGTTCGTATCCAGGGCAATTGGCCTGCGACTGGGCGTCTGAAAGGTAAAATTCCGAAAGGGTCAGGATTTCTCCTGGACTAAAGATGCCACCACTGAGAATCCTGGCTGTTCATGGAGTGCCAAAAGCTTCCTCTAAATGGATATTACAGAAGTGGTGAAGTGATCTTTATTTCACAGAGAAGTAGGCCCTTTGCATGCAGGGCCTTTGGCCTGAGACTGGGCGTCTGACAGCTAAAATTCCAAAAGGATCAGGATTTCTGCCAGACTAAAGATGCCACCACTTAGAACCCTGACGACTTTTGCAGAGACTGTATCATCCTACAAAATGGTATTAAGAAACTGGGAGGGCGTGGTTTTTTTCAGAGGGAAAATTGCCAATGTTCATATCCAGGGCCCTTGGCCTGAGACTGGGCGTCTGACAGATCAAATTCTGAAAGGATCAGGATTTCTCCGAGACTAAAGATGCCACCACCTAGAACTCTGGCTGTTCATGGAGTGCCAAACGCCTCCTCTAAATGAATATTACAAAAGTGCTGAAGTGATCTTTATTTCACAGAGAAATAGCCCCTTGTTTGCATGCAGGGCCATGGTCCTGAGACTGGGCATTGGCCTGCTAAAATCTCAAACCTAATGATTTCTCCCTGACTTGAGATGCCAGCAGTTAGAAGCCTGGCTACTTTTGGAGAGACCAATACTACCTCCAAACTGGTATTAAGAAACTGGGAGGGTGTGGTTTTTTTCAGAGGGAAAATGGCCAACGTACGTGTTCAGGGCCCTTGCCCAGAGTGTGGGCGCCTGACAGCTAAAATTCCGAAAGGGTCAGGATTTCTTCTAGACTAAAGATGCCACCACTGAGAATCCTGGCTGTTATGGAGTGCCAAATGCCTCCTCCAAATGGATATTACAAAAGTGGTTATTTCACAGAGAAAAAGACTCTTCTTTGCATGCAGGGTCATTGGCCTGAGACTGGGCTTCAGCCTGCTAAAATTCCAAAAGGATCAGGATTTCTTCCCTACTTAAGATGCCAGCCCTTAGAAGCCTGGCTACTTTTGGAGGGACCAACACTACCTCCAAACTGGTATTAACAAACTGGTAGGGTGTGGTTTTTCTCAAAGGGAAAATGGCCAATGTACGTGTTCTGGGCCCTTGCCCACAGTGTGGAAGTCTGACAGCTAAAATTCCAAAAGGGTCAGGATTTCTCCCAGACTAAAGATGCCACCTCTTAGTACCCTGGCTACTTTTGGAAAGACAATGTCTTCCTCAAAACTGCCATTAAGAAACTGGGATGGTGTATTTTCAGAGGTAATATGGCCAATGTTCTTATCCATGGCAATGCGCCTGAGACTGGGCGTCTGACAGCTAAAATTCCGAAGGGATCAGTATTTCTCCCGGACTAAATATAGAACTAGTTACAAGCCTGGCTACTTCTGCAAAGACCAAGACTACCGCAAAACGGGCATTAAGAAATTGGGAGGTGTGGTTGTATTCAGAGTGAAAATTGTCAATGTTCTTATCCAGGGCAATCGGCCTGAGACTGGGCGTCTTACAGCTCAAATTCCAAAAGGATCAGTATTTCTCCGCGACTAAAGATGCCAGCACTGAGAACCCTGGCTGTTCATGGAGTGCCAAAAGCCTCTTCTAAACGGATATTACAAAAGTGGTGAAGTGATCTTTATTTCACAGAGAAATAGGCTCTTCTTTGCATGCAGGGCCATTGGCCTAGGACTGGGCTTCGGCCTGCTAAAATTCCGAAAGTATCAGGATTTCACCCCAACCTAAGATGCCACCAGTTAGAACCCTGGCTACTTTTGGAGATACAATGTCTTCCTAAAAACTGCCATTAAGAAACTGGGAGGGCGTAGTTTTTTTTAGAGGGAAAATGGACAATGTACGTGTCCAAGCCCTTGGCCTGAGACTGGGCGTCTGACAGCTAAAATTCCAAAGGGATCAGGATTTCTCGAAGACTAAATATGCCACCAGCTATAAGGCTGGCTAGTTTTGCAAAGAACCCCACTACCTCGAAAATGGTATTAAGAAACTGGGAGGGTGTGGGTTTTTTTAGAGGATAAGTGGCCAATGTTCATATCCAGGGCAATTGCCCTGAAACTGGGCGTCTGACAGCTAATACCCGAAAGGATCGGTATTTCTCCCTGACTAAAGATGCCAGCACTTAGAATCCTGGCTACTTTTGGAGATACTATGTCTTCCTCAAAATGGCCATTAAGAAACTGGGAGGGTGTGGTTTTTTTCAGAGGCAAAATAGCCAATGTTCGTATCCAGGGCAATTTGCCTCAGACTGGGCATCTGACAGCTCGAATTCCGAAAGGATCAGGATTTCTCCTAGACTAAAGATGCCACCACTGAGAACACTGGCTGTTCATGGAGTGCCAAAAGCCTCGTCTAAATGGGTGTTACAATAGTGGTTAAGTGATCTTTATTTCACAGAGAAATAGGCTCTTCTTTGTATGCAGAGGCATGGTCCTGAGACTGGGCTTCAGCCTGCTAAAATTCCGAAAGGATCAGGATTTCTCCCCTACTTTAGATGCCAGCCGTTAGAAGCCTGGCTACTTTTGGAAAGACAATGTCTTCCTCCAAACTGCCATTAAGAAACTGGGAGGGCGTAGTTTTTTTTAGAGGGAAAATGGACAATGTACGTGTCCAAGCCCTTGGCCTGAGACTGAGCGTCTGACGAGTAAACACCTGAAAGGATCAGGATTTCTCCCAGACTAAAACTGCCACCTGTTAGAATCTTGAATACTTTTGGAGAGACTGTATCTTCCTCCAAAATGGGATTAAAAAACTGGGAGGGTGTGATTTTTTTCAGAGGGAAAATTACCATTGTTCATATCCTGGGCCCTTGACCTGAGATTCAGCGTCTGACAGCTAAAATTCCGAAGGGATCAGGATTTCTCCCTGACTAAAGATGCCAGCAGTTAGAAGCCTTGCTACTTTTGGAGAGACCAACACTACCACCAAACTGCTAATAAGAAACCGGGAGGGTGTCGTTTTTTTCAGGGGGAAAATGGCCAATGTACATATCCAGGGCCCTTGCCCACACTGTGGATGTCTGATAGTTAAAATTCTGAAAGGATCAGGATTTCTTCCCTACTTAAGATGCCACCTCTTAGAACCCTGGCTACTTTTGGAGAGACAATGTCTACCTGAAAACTGCCATTAAGAAACTGGGACGGTGTGGTTTTTTTCAGAGGGAAATGGCCAATGTTCATATCCATGGCACTGGGCCTTAGACTGGGTGTCGGACAGCTAAAATTCCAAAGGAATCAGGATTTCTCCCAGATTAAATATGCCAGCAGCTATAAGGCTGGCTAGTTTTGCAAAGAACCCCACTACCTCGAAACTGGTATTAAGAAACTGGGAGGGTGTGGGTTTTTTTAGAGGATAAGTGGCCAATGTTCGTATCCAGGGCAATTGCCCTGAAACTGGGCATCTGACAGCTAATACCCGAAAGGATCGGTATTTCTCCCTGACTAAAGATGCCAGCACTTAGAATCCTGGCTACTTTTGGAGATACTATGTCTTCCTCAAAATGGCCATTAAGAAACTGGGAGGGTGTGGTTTTTTTTCAGAGGGAAAATAGCCAATGTTCGTATCCAGGGCAATTGGCCTCAGACTGGGCGCCTGATAGCTCAAATTCCGAAAGGATCAGGATTTCTCCTAGACTAAAGATGCCACCACTGAGAACCCTGGCTGCTCATGGAGTGCCAAAAGCCTCCTCTAAATGGGTGTTACAATAGTGGTTAAGTGATCTTTATTTCACAGAGAAATAGGCTCTTCTTTGTATGCAGAGGCATGGTCCTGAGACTGGACTTCAGCTTGCTATAATTCCGAAAGGAACAGGATTTCTCCCCTACTTTAGATGCCAGCCGTTAGAAGCCAGGCTACCTTTGGAAAGAAAATGTCTTCCTCCAAACTGCCATTAAGAAACTGGGAGGGCGTAGTTTTTTTGAGAGGGAAAATTGCCAATGTACATGTCCAAGCCCTTGGCCTGAGACTGGGCATCTGACGCGTAAAAACCTGAAAGGATCAGGATATCTCCTAGACTAAAACTGCCACCTGTTAGAATCTTGAATACTTTTGGAGAGACTGTATCTTCCTCCAAAATGGGATTAAGAAACTGGGAGGGTGTGGTTTTTTTCAGAGGGAAAATTTCCATTGTTCATATCCAGGGCCCTTGGACAGAGACTGGGTGTCTGATAGGTCACATTGTGAAAGTATCAGGATTTCTCCCAGGCTAAAGATGCCACCTCTTAGAACCCTCGCTACTTTTGGAGAGACAGTGTCTTCCTCCACACGGCCATTAAGAAACTAGGAGGGTGTCGTTTTTTTCAGAGTGAAAATGGCCTATGTTCGTAACCATGGCACTGGCCTGAGATTGGGTGTCTGGCAGCTAAAATTCCGAAGGGATCAGGGTTTCTCCCAGACTGAATATGCCCCCACTGAGAACCCTGGCGATTTTTCGAGCGACCAAAACTACCTCCAAAATGGAATTAAGGAACTGGGAGGGGGAGGTCTTTTTCAGAGGGAAAATGGCCAATGTTCGTATCCAGGGCAATTGGCCTGAGACTGGGCGTCTGACAGCTAAAATTCCTAAAGGATCAGGATTTCTCCCGGAGTAAAGATGCGACCACTGAGAAACCTGGCTACTTTTGGAGAGACAATATCTTCCTCAAAATAGCCATTAAGAAACTGCGAGGGGGTGGTTTTTTTCAGAGGGAAATAAGGCAATGTTCGTATCCAGGGCAATTGGCGTGAGACTGGGCGTGTGACAGCTCAAATTCCGAAAGGGTCAGGATTTCTCCCAGACTAAAGATGGCACCCCTTAGATGTTTTACTGCCATTGCAGAGAAAATGTCTTCCCCTAAACTGGTATTCAGAAACTGGGAGGGTGAGCTTCTTTTCAGAGCAAAAATGGCCTATGTTCGTGTCCAGGGCAATGGGCCTGAGACTGGGCGACTGACAGCTCAAATTCCGAAAGGATCAGGATTTCTGCCAGACTAAAGATGCCACCACTGAGAACCCTGGCTACTTTTGGAGAAACCAACACTACCTTCAAACTTGTATTAAGAAACTGGGAGGGTGTGGGTTTTTTTTAGGGAAAGTGGCGAATGTTGATATGCAGGGCAATTGGCCTGAGACTGGGCGTCTGACAGCTCAAATTCCGACAGGATCAGGATTTCTCCCAGACTAAGGATGCCACCACCTAGAACCCTGGCTGTTCATGGAGTGCCAAAAGCCTCCTCTAAATGGATATTACAAAAGTGGTGAAGTGATCTTTATTTCATAGTGCATGCAGGGCCATTGTCCTGAGACAGGGCTTCGGCCTGCTAAAATTTCCGAAAGTTTCAGGATTTCTGCCCGACTAAAGATGTCACCACATAGAACCCTGGCTTCTTTTGGAGAGAAAATGTCTTCCTCCAAACTGTCATTAAGAAACTGGGAGAGTGTAGTTTTTTTCGGAGGGAAAATGGCCAACGTACGTAAAAAGGGCCCCTTGCCAGAGTGGTGGCGTCTGACAGCTAAAATTCTGAAGGAATCAGGATTTCTTGCAGACTAAAGATGCCACCACTTAGAACCCTGGCTGTTCAAGGAGTGCCAAAAGCCTCCTCTAAATGGATATGAAAAAAGTGGTGAAGTGACGTTTCCTTTTTCATCGAGCAAGCTCGGCCTCATCTCACGTCGCCTGTGAACAAGGTCTTGCTGCACTTTTGCAAGTTAATACACTGCGCTCTGCATAACCCGCCATTGCACCGGGCCCATCTGGGCTCCTCTCCCCTGGAGGAAGTAGGGCTGCTCTACAGCTGCTTTCCTCCGGCCAGCATTCCGGTTAGCCTCTCAGAAAACCACACCGTGCCCTCACAGAATAGAAGAGAAAAAAAAAAATCCTTCTGACTGACCCGAAATAAAGGAAAGGGATGCCAGCGGCAGGTCCAAGCAGCCGGACACTGCAGAGGAGCGCGCTGGCTGCGCAGCGGGCTCCAGTCCGCCAAAGCCGCGCCCCGTTGAGCTCGGGGTCCGTCCCCGAGGCGGAGGCTCCGCACTCATCGCCTCAACGCCGGGATCGCTCCCGGCTCAACGCCGGGATGCTCCCGCCCCAATACCGGGTCGCTCCCGGGTCACCCCGGGCCCCTCCCACCTCCTGTCCCCCGCTGGCAGCAGCACGCGTGCGCGGCCCTGGAGAGGTGGCACGGCCCGAGGGTCCGCCGCGGATGCCGAGACTCTGGGGCGGCGACTCGTCTCATTCAGCAGCTCTGTGTTCAGCGACAGACAGCGCGCCGCGCTGGTCGACGTCCCCCCGCCCCCCCCCCCTCCCCTTCCCGGCTTGCCGAGCTACCGCACGGGTACCGCGAGGGCTGCGCCTTGTACGGGCCGGGCAGGCGGCGGGGCCGGGCCCGCTGCTCTCCTGCACTGCTCCGTCTTACACCTTATGGCACAGATTTTTGCTTGAAGAGGTGATCTCCAAGCAATTGGCCTGAGACTGGGCGACTGACAGCTAAAATTCCGAAAGGATCAGGATTTCTCCCTGACCGAAGATACAACCACTTAGAATCCTGGCTACTTTTGGAGGGACATTGTCTTCCTCAAAACGGCCATCAAGAAACTGGGAGGTTGTGGTTTTTTTCAGAGGGAAAATGGCCAATGTTCGTATCCAGGCAATTGACCTGAGACTCGGCGTATGACAGCTCAAATTCCGAAAGGGTCAGGATTTCTCCTAGACTAAAGATGCCACCACTGAGAACCCTGGCTGTTCATGGAGTGCCAAAAGCCTCCTCTAAATGGTTATTACCAAAGTGGTGAAGTGATCTTTATTTAACAGAGAAATAGGCCCTTCTTTGCATGCAGGGCCATTGGCCTGAGACTGGGCCTTGTCCTGCTAAAATTCCGAAATTATCAGGATTTCCCCCCGACTAAACATGCCAACAATTAAAACCCTGGCTACTGTTGGAGATGCAATGTCTTCCTCGAAAGTGCCATTAAGAAACTGGGAGGGTGTAGTTTTTTCAGTGGGAAAATGGCCCATGTACGTGTCCAAGCCCTTGGCCTGAGACTGGGCGTCTGACGGGTAAAAACCTGAATGAATCAGGATTTCTCCTAGAATAAAGCTGCCACCTCCTTGAATCTTGGCTACTTTTGAAGACACTGTATCTTCCTCCAAAATGGGGTTAAGAAACTGGGAGGGTGTGGTTTTTTTCAGAGAGAAAATTGCCGTTGTTCATATCCTGGGCCCTTGGCCGGAGAATGGGCGTCTGACAGCTAATATCCGAAAGGATCAGGATTTCTCCTAGACTAAAGATGCAACCACTTAAAATCCTGGCTACTTTTGGAGATACAATATCTTCCTCAAAATGGCCATTAAGAAACTGGGAGGGTGTGGTTTTTTAGAGGGAAAATAGCCAATGTTCATATCCAGGGCAATTGGCCTGAGACTCGGCGTCTGAAAGCTCAAATTCCGAAAGGGTCAGGATTTCTCCTAGACTAAAGGTGCCACCACTGAGAATCCTGGCCGTTCATGGAGTGCCAAAAGCCTCCTATAAATGCATATTAGAAAAGTGGTTCAATTACCTTAATTTCACAGAGATAGAAGCTCTTCTTTGCCTGCAGGGGCATTGTTCTGAGACTGGGTTTCGGCCTCCAAAAATTCAGAAAGGGTCAAGATTTCCCCTAGACTTTAGATGCCACGAGTTAGAACCCTGGCTACGTTTGGAGAGATAATATCTTCCTTTAATTCTGCCATTAAGAAACTGGGAGTGTGTGGTTTTTTTCAGAGGGAATATGGCCAATCTTATATCCATGGCAATGGCCCTGAGACTGGGCTTCAGTCTGCTAAAATTCTGAAAGGATCAGGATTTCTCCCAGACTAAATATGCCACGAGTTAGAAGCCTGGCTACTTTTGCAACAACCAACACTACTGCCAAACTGGTATTAAGAAACTGGGAGGGTGTGGGTTTTTTTAAAGGATAAATGGCCAATGTTCGTATCCATGGCACTGGGCCTGAGACTGGGCGTCTGACAGCTAAAATTCCAAAGGGATCAGGATTTCTCCCAGAATAAAGATGCCAGCAGTTAGAATCCTGGCTACTTTTGGAGAGACCAACACTACCTCCAAACTGGTATTAAGAAACTAGGAGGGTGTGGTTTTTTTCAGAGGGAAAATAGCCAATGTTCGTATCCAGGGCAATTGGCCTGAGAGTGGGCGTCTGACAGCTAAAACTCCGAATAGATCAGGATTTCTCCAAGACTAAAGATGCCACCACCTAGAACCCTGGCTTCTTTTGGAAAGAACAACACTACCTCCAAACTGGTATTAAGAAACTGGGAGGGTGTGGTTTTTTCCAGGACTAAAATGGCCAATGTTCATATCTAGGGCAATTGGCCAGAGACTCAGTGTCTTAAATCTAAAATTCCAAAAGGAACAAGATTACTCCAGGATAAAGATGCGACCACTTAGAATCCTGGCTACTTTTGGCGAGACAATGTCTTCCTTGAAATAGCCATTAAGAAACTGGAAGAGTGTGGTTTTTATCAGAGAAAAAATTGCCATTGTTCATATCCTGGGCCCTTGGTCTGAGACTGGGCGTCTGACAGCTAAAATTCCGAAGGGATCAGGATTTCTCCCAAATTAAGATGCCAGCATTTAGAAGCCTGGCTACTTTTGGAGAGACCAACACTACTTACAAACTGGTATTAAGAAACTGGGAGGGTGTGGTTTTTTTTCAGAAGGAAAATGGCCAATGTTCGTATCCAGGGTAAATGGCCTGAGACTGTGCGTCTGACAGCTCAAACTCCGAAGGGATCACGATTTCTCCCAGACTAAACGTGCAATCACTTAGAATCCTGGCTACTTTTGGAGAGACAATGTCTTCCTCAAAACGGCCATTAAGAAACTGGGAGGGTGTGGTTTTTTTCAGAGGGAAAATAGCCAATGTTCGTATCCAGGGCAATGGGCCTGAGACTCGGCGTCTGACAGCTCAAATTCCGAAAGTGTTAGGATTTCTCCTAGACTAAAAATGCCACCACTGAGAACCCTGGCTGTTCATGGAGTGCCAAAAGCCTCCTCTAAATGGATATTACAAAAGTGGTAAAGTGATCTTTATTCAACAGAGAAATAGGCTCTTCTTTGCATGCAGGGCCATTGGCCTGAGACAAGGCCCCGTCCTGCTAAAATTCTGAAAGGATCAGGATTTCTCCCTGACTAAACATGCCAACAATAAAACCCTGGCTACTGTTGGAGATACAATGTCTTCCTTGAAAGTGCGATTAAGAAACTGGGAGGGTGTAGGTTTTTTCAGAGGGAAAATGGCCCATGTACGTGTCCAAGCCCTTGGCCTGAGACTGGGCGTCTGACAGGTAAAAACCTGAAAGAATCAGGATTTCTCCTACAATAAAGCTGCCACCTCCTAGAATCTTGTCTACTTTTGAAGAGACTGTATCTTCCTCCAAAATGGGATTAAGAAACTGGGAGGGTGTGGTTTTTTCAGAAGGAAAATTGCCATTGTTCATATCCTGGGCCCTTGGCCGGAGACTTGGCGTCTGACAGCTAAATTCTGAATGGATCAGGATTTCTCCGAGACTAAAGATGCCAGCAGTTAGAAGCCTGGCTACTTTTGGAGAGACTAACACTACCTCCGAAGTGGTATTAAGAAACTGGGAGGGTGTGGTTTTTTTCAGAGGGAAACAGGCCAATGTAAGTGTCCATGGCCCTTGTCCAGAGTGTGGGCGTCTGACAGCTAAAATTCCAAAAGGATCAGGATTTCTCCCAGACTAAAGATGCCACCACGTAGAACCCTGGGTTCTTTTGGAAAGAACAACACTACCTTGAAACTGGTCTTAAGAAACTGGGAGGTTGTTTTTTTCTGAGATGGGAACTGGCCAATATTCATATCCAGGGCCCTTGACCTGAGACTCGGCATCTGACAGCTAAAACTCCAAAAGGATCAGGATTTCTCCCAGACTATTAGTGCGACCACTTAGAATCCTGGCTACGTTTGGAGAGACAATGTCTTCCTAAAAACGAGCATTAGTAAACTGGGAGGGTGTGGATTTTTACAGAGGGAAAAATGCCATTGTTCATATCCAGGGCCCTTGGCCTGAGACTGGGCCTCTGACAGCTAAAATTCTGTATGGATCAAGATGCCTCCCTGATTAAAGATGCCACAACTTAGAATTCTGGCTGTTCATGGAGTGACAAAAGCCTCCTCTAAATGGATATCACAAAAGTGGTGAAGTGATTTTTATTTCACAGAGAAATAGGCCCTTGTTTGCATGCAGGGGCATGGTCCTGACACTGGGCTTTGGCCCACTAGAATTCCAAACCTAATGTTTTGTCCTAGACTAAAGATGCCAGCAGTTAGAAGCCTGGCTACTTTTGGAGAGACCAACACTACCTCCAAACTGGTATTAAGAAACTTGGAGGTTATGGTGTTTTTGAGAGGGAAAACAGCCAATGTTCTTGTCCAGGGCCCTTGGCCTGAGACTGGGCGTCTGACAGCTAAAATTCCGAAGGGATCAGGATTTCTGCTAGACTAAATATGCCACCACTTAGAAGCCTGGCTACTTTTGGAGAGACAAACACTCCCTCCAAACTGGGATTCAGAAACTGGAGGGTGTCGTTTTTTTCAGAGGGAAAATGGCCAATATTCAAATCAAGGGAAACTGGCCTGAGACTGGGTGTCCGACAGTTCAATTTCCGAAAGGTTCAGGATTTCTCCCTGACTAAAGATGCAACCACTTCGAACCCTGGCTACTTTTGGAGATAAAATGTCTTCCTCAAAAAGGCCATTAAGAACCTGGAAGGATGGAGTGTTTTTCAGAGGGAAAACGGCCAATGTACTTGTCGGGGGCCATTGCCCAGAGTGTGGGCATCTGACGGGGAAAAACCTTAAAGGTTTAGGATTTCTCCCAGACTAAAGATGCCACCACTTAGACCGCTGGCTACTTTTGGAGAGGCAATGTCTTTCTCAACAATGCCAATAAGAAACAGGGACGGTGCAGTTTTTTTCAGAGGCAATATGGCCAATGCACATGTCCCGTGCCTTTGCCCAGAGTGAGGGCGCCTGAATGCTAAAATTCTGAAAGCATCAGGATTTATCCCAGACGAAACATGCCAGCACTTATAACCTTGGCAACTTTTGGAGAGACAGTGCCTTCCTCCAAACTGGTATTAAGAAACTGGGACCGTGTGGTTTTTTCAGAAGGAAAATGGCCATTTTTCGTATCTATGGCAATGGGCCTGAGACTGGGTGACCAAGAGCTAAAATACCGAAGGGATCAGGATTTCTCCCAGACTAAAGATGCCACCACTTAGACTCCTGGTGACTTTTGGAGAGACCAACACAACCACAAACTGGTATTAAGAAACTGGGAGAGTGTGGGTTTTTTTCAGAGGGAAAATGGCCATTGGTCATATCCATGGCCATGGGCCTGAGACTGGATGTCTGAGAGCTAAAATTCCGAAAGGATCAGGTTTTCTCCCAGACTAAAGATGCCACCACTTTGAACCCTGGCTGCTTTTGGAGACACCAACACAACCTCCAAACTGCCAGTAAGAAACTGGGAGGGTGTGGTTTTTTTTCAGAGGGACAATGGCCAATGTTCATATCCAGGGCAACTGGCCTGAGACTGGGCGTCCGACAGCTAAAATTCCAAAAGGATCAGGATTTCTCCCTGAGTAAAGATGCACTCACTTAGAATCCTGGCTACTTTTGGAGAGACAATGTCTTCCTCAAAATGGCCATTAAGGAACTGGGAGGGTGTGGTTTTTTCAGAGGGAAAATTGCCATTTTCATATCCAGGGCCACTGGCCTGAGACTGGGCGACTGAAAGGTAAAATTCCGAAGGGATCAGGATTTCTCCCAGTCTAAAGATGCAACCACAAAGAATCCTGGCTACTTTTCAAGAGAACAAGATTACCTCCAAACTGCTATTAAAAACTGGGAGGGTGTGTATTTTTTCCGACGGAAAAAGGCCCATGTTCGTATCCAGGGAAACTGGCCTGAGATTGGGCGTCCGAGAGCTCAAATTCCGAAAGGATCAGGATTTCTCCCAGACTAAAGATGCTACCTCTTAGAACCCGGGCTACTTTTGGAGAGACAATATCTTCCTCAAAACGGCCATTAAGAAACTGGGAGGGTGTTGTTTTTTTCAGAGGGAAAACAGCCAATGTTCGTATCCAGGGCAATTGGCCTGAGACTGGGCGGCGGACAGCTCAAATTCCGAAAGGGTCAGGATTTCTCCTAGACTAAAGGTGCCACCACTGAGAGCCCTGGCTGTACATGGAGTGTCATAAGCCTCGTATAAATGGATATTACAAAAGTGGTGAAGTGATTTTTTTTTCACAGAGAAAGAGGCCCTTCTTTGCATGCAGGGCCTTTGGCCGGAGAATGGGCGTCTGTCAGCTAAAATTCTGAATGGATCAAGATTTGTCCCAGACTAAAGATGCCAGTAGTTAGAAGCCTGGCTACTTTTGGAGAGACCAACAGTACCTCCAAACTGGTATTGGGAAACTTGGAGGTTGTGGTTTTTTTGAGAGGGAAAATGTCCAATTTTCGTGTCCAGGGCCCTTGGCCTGAGACTGGGCGTCGGACAGCTAAATTTCCAAAAGGATCAGTGTTTCTCCCAGACTGAAGATGCCACCTCTTAGAACCCTGGCAATATTTGGAGAGACAATGTCTTCCTCAAAACTGCCATTAAGAAACTGGGAGGGTGTGGTTTTTTTTCAGAGGGAAAATGGCCTTTGTTCCTACACATGGGAGTGGGCCTGAGACTGGGCGTCTGACAGGTAAATTTCCGAAAGATCAGGATTTCTCCCGGACTAAAGATGCCACCACTTAGATCTCTGTATGCTTTTGAAAAGACCAACACCTCCTCCAAACTGGGATTAAGAAACTGGGAGGGTGTGGTTTTTCAGAGGGAAAATGGCCAATGTTCGTATCCAGGGCAATTGACCAGAGACGCGGCGTCTGACAGCTACAATTCCGAAAGGATCAGGATTTCTCCCAGACTAAAGATGCAACCACTTAGAATCCTGGCTACTTTCCAAGAGACCAACACTACCTCGAAACTGGTATTAAGAAACTGGGAGGGTGTGTTTTTTCAGAGGGAAAATGGCCAATGTTCGTATCTAGGGCAATTGGCCTTAGACTTGGCCTCTGACAGCTCAAATTCCGAAAGGGTCAGGATTTCCCCTAGACTATAGACGCCACCACTGAGAACCCTGGCTGTTCATGGAGTGCCAAGAGTCTCCTCTAAATGGATATTACAAAAGTGGTGAGGTGACCTTTATTTCACAGAGAAATAGGCCCTATGTTTGCATGCAGGGCCTTTGGCCTGAGAGTGGTCGTCTGACGGGTAAAAATGTGAAAGGATCAGGATTTCTCCCAGACTAAAGCTGCCACCTCTTAGAATCTTGAATACTTTTGAAGAGATTGTATCTTCCTCCAAAGTGGGATTAAGAAACTGGGTGGGTGTGGGTTTTTAGGGGGAAAATTGCCATTGTTCATATTTTGGGCCTTTAGGTATAGAATGGGCGTCTGACAGCTAAAATTCTGAACGGATCAGGATTTCTCCCACACTAAAGATGCCACCACTTAGAACCCTTGCTTTTTTTTGAAAGAAGAACACTATCTCCAAACTAGTATTAAAAAACTGGGAGGTTGTGGTTTTCTCTGGCGCGAACTGGCCAATATTCATATCCAGGGCCCTTCGCCTGAGCCTTGGCATCTGACAGCTAAAATTCCGAGGGATCAGGATTTCTCCAGGACCAAAGATACAACCACTTAGAAACCTGGCTACTTTTGGAGAGACAATGTCTTCCTCAAAACGGCCATTAAGAGATTGTGAGGGTGTGGTTTTTTTCAGAGGGAAAATTGCCACTGTTGATATCCAGGGCCCTAGCCTGAGACTGGGCTTCTGATTGCTAAAATTCTGAAAGGATCAGGATTTCTCCCAGACTAAAGATGCCAACACTTAGAACCCTCGCCACCTTTGCAGAGACTCTATGTTCCTACAAAATGGTATAGAGAAACTTAGAGGCCGTGGGTTTTTTCAGAGAAAAAATTGCCAATGTTCTTATCCAGGGCCCTTGGCCTGAGACTGGGTGTCTGACTCTGCAAATTGTGAAAGGATCTGGATTTCTCCGAGACTAAAGATGCCACCACTGAGAACCCTGGCTGTTCATGGAGTGCCAAAAGCCTCCTCAAAATGGATATCACAAAAGTGGTGAAGTGATTTTTATTTCACAGAGAAATAGGCCCTTCTTTGTATGCACGTCCATGGTCCTGAGACAGGGCTTCAGCCTGCTAAAATTTCAAACCTAATGATTCCTCGAAGACTAAAGATGACAGCGGTTAGGAGCCTGGCTACATTTGGTGAGACCAACACTACTTCCAAACTGGTAATAGGAAACTGGGAGGGTGTGGTTTTATTCAGCTTGAAAATGGCCAATGTTCATATCCTGGGATATTGGCCTGAGACGGGGCGTCTGACATCTCTAATTCCGAAAGGATCAGGATTTCTCCCAGACTAAAGACGCAACCACTTAGAATCCTGGGTACTTTTGGAGAGACAATGTCTTCCTTGAAACGGCCATTAAGAAACTCGGAGGGTGTGTTTTTTTTCAGAGGGAAAATAGCCAATGTTCGTATCCAGGGCAATTGGCCTGAGACTGGGCATCTGAAAGGCAAAATTCCGAAGGGATCAGGATTTCTTCCAGACTAAAGATGTAACCACTTAGAATCCTGGCTACTTTTCGAGAGACCAACACTACCTCCCAGCTGGTATTAAGTAACTGGGAGGGGGAGGTTTTTTTTCAGAGGGAAAATGGTCCATGGTCGTATCCAGGGCAATTGGCCTGAGATTGGGCATCTGACAGCTAAAATTCTGAAAGGATCAGGATTTCTCCCAAATTAAATCTGCCACATCTTAGAATCTTGGCAACATTTGAGGGGACTGTATATTCCTCAAAACTGCCATTAAGAAACTGGGAGTGTGTGGTTTTTTTCAGAGGGAAAATTTCCATTGTTCATATCCTTGGCCTTTGGCCAGAGACTGGGTGTCTGACAGCTGAAATTCCGAAAGGATCAGGATTTCTCCCAGACTAAAGATGCCAGCAGTTAGAAGCCTGGCTACTTTTGGAGAGACCAACACTACCTCCAAACTGGTATTAAGAAACTTGGAGGTTGTGGTTATTTTGGGAGTGAAAATTGCCAATGTTCGTATCAAGGACAATAGGCCTGAGACTGGGCGTCTGACATCTCAAATTACGAAAGGATCAGGATTTCTCCCAGAATAAAGATGCCAGCACTTAGAACTCTGGCTACTTTTGGAGAGACAATGTCTTCCTCAAAACTGCCATTAAGAAACTGGGACGGTGTGTTTTTTTTCACAGCAAATATCGCCAATGCACGTTTCCCGTGCCTTTGCCCAGAGTGAGGGAGCCTGAATGCTAAAATTCTGAATGGATCTGGATTTCGCCCAGACTAAACATGCCAGCACTGAGAACCTTGGTAACTTTTGGAGCGACTGTATCTTCCTCCAAGGTGGAATTATGAAACTGGGACGGTGTGTTTTTTTTCAGAGGGAAAATTGCCATTGTTAATATCCAGGGTCCTTGGTCTGCCAGGTAAAATTTTTAAAGGATCAGGATTTCTCCCAGGCTAAAGATGCCACCTCTTAGAACCCTGGCTACTTTTGGAGAGACAGTGTCTTCCTCCAAACTGGTATTAAGAAAATGGGACGGTGTGGTTTTTTCAGAGGGAAAAAGGCCATTGTTCGTATCCACGGCAATGGGCCTGAGACTGGGTGTCTGAGAGCTAAAATTCTGAAGGGATCAGGATTTCTCCCAGACTAAAGATGCCACCACTTATAATCCTTGCTACTTTTGGAGAGACCAACGCAACCTCAAAACTGCTATTAAGAAACTGGGAGGGTGTGGGTTTTTTTCAGAGGGACAATGGCCAACATTCGTATCCATGGCAATGGGCCTGAGACTGGGCATCCGACAGCTCAAATTCCGAAAGGATCAGGTTTTCTCCCGTACTTAAGATGCCACCTCTTAGAACCCTGGCTGCTTTTGGAGAGACAATGTCTTCCTCACAACTGCCATTAAGAAACTGGGACGGTGTGGTTTTTTTCAGAGGGAAAATTGCCATTTTTCATATCCAGGGCCCCTGGCTTGAGACTGAGCGTCTGAAAGGTAAAATTCCAAAGGCATCAGGATTTCTCCCAGACTAAAGATGCAACCACATAGAATCCCGGCTATTTTCAAGAGAGCAAGACTACCTCGAAACTGGTATTAAGAAACTGGGAGGGTGTGTTTTATTTTCATAGTGATAAAGGCCAATGTCCGTATCCAGGGCTCTTGGCCTGCGACTGGGCGTCTGACAGCTCAAATTCCCGAACGGGTCAGGATTTCTCCTAGACTAAAGATGCAACCACTTAACATCCTGGGAACTTTTGGAGCGACAATGTCTTCCTCAAAATGGCCATTAAGATACTGGGAGGGTGTGGTTTTTTCCAGAGGGAAAACAGCCAATGTTCGTATCCAGGGCAATTGGCCTGAGACTGGGCGGCGGACAGCTCAAATTCCGAAAGGGTCAGGATTTCTCCTAGACTAAAGGTGCCACCACTGAGAGCCCTGGCTGTACATGGAGTGTCATAAGCCTCGTATAAATGGATATTACAAAAGTGCTGAAGTGATTTTTTTTTCACAGAGAAAGAGGCCCTTCTTTGCATGCAGGGCCTTTGGCCGGAGAATGGGCGTCTGTCAGCTAAAATTCTGAATGGATCAAGATTTGTCCCAGACTAAAGATGCCAGTAGTTAGAAGCCTGGCTACTTTTGGAGAGACCAACAGTACCTCCAAACTGGTATTGGGAAACTTGGAGGTTGTGTTTTTTTTGAGAGGGAAAATGTCCAATTTTCGTGTCCAGGGCCCTTGGCCTGAGACTGGGCGTCGGACAGCTAAATTTCCAAAAGGATCAGTGTTTCTCCCAGACTGAAGATGCCACCTCTTAGAACCCTGGCAATATTTGGAGAGACAATGTCTTCCTCAAAACTGCCATTAAGAAACTGGGAGGGTGTGGTTTTTTCAGAGGGAAAATGGCCTTTGTTCCTACACATGGGAGTGGGCCTGAGACTGGGCGTCTGACAGGTAAATTTCCGAAAGATCAGGATTTCTCCCGGACTAAAGATGCCACCACTTAGATCTCTGTATGCTTTTGAAAAGACCAACACCTCCTCCAAACTGGGATTAAGAAACTGGGAGGGTGTGGGTTTTTTTCAGAGGGAAAATGGCCAATGTTCGTATCCAGGGCAATTGACCAGAGACGCGGCGTCTGACAGCTACAATTCCGAAAGGATCAGGATTTCTCCCAGACTAAAGATGCAACCACTTAGAATCCTGGCTACTTTTCAAGAGACCAACACTACCTCGAAACTGGTATTAAGAAACTGGGAGGGTGTGTTTTTTTTTCAGAGGGAAAATGGCCAATGTTCGTATCTAGGGCAATTGGCCTTAGACTTGGCCTCTGACAGCTCAAATTCCGAAAGGGTCAGGATTTCCCCTAGACTATAGACGCCACCACTGAGAACCCTGGCTGTTCATGGAGTGCCAAGAGTCTCCTCTAAATGGATATTACAAAAGTGGTGAAGTGACCTTTATTTCACAGAGAAATAGGCCCTATGTTTGCATGCAGGGCCTTTGGCCTGAGAGTGGTCGTCTGACGGGTAAAAATGTGAAAGGATCAGGATTTCTCCCAGACTAAAGCTGCCACCTCTTAGAATCTTGAATACTTTTGAAGAGATTGTATCTTCCTCCAAAGTGGGATTAAGAAACTGGGTGGGTGTGGGTTTTTTTAGGGGGAAAATTGCCATTGTTCATATTTTGGGCCTTTAGGTATAGAATGGGCGTCTGACAGCTAAAATTCTGAACGGATCAGGATTTCTCCCACACTAAAGATGCCACCACTTAGAACCCTTGCTTTTTTTTGAATGAAGAACACTATCTCCAAACTAGTATTAAAAAACTGGGAGGTTGTGGTTTTTCTCTGGCGCGAACTGGCCAATATTCATATCCAGGGCCCTTCGCCTGAGCCTTGGCATCTGACAGCTAAAATTCCGAGGGGATCAGGATTTCTCCAGGACCAAAGATACAACCACTTAGAAACCTGGCTACTTTTGGAGAGACAATGTCTTCCTCAAAACGGCCATTAAGAGATTGTGAGGGTGTGGTTTTTTTCAGAGGGAAAATTGCCACTGTTGATATCCAGGGCCCTAGGCTGAGACTGGGCTTCTGATTGCTAAAATTGTGAAAGGATCAGGATTTCTCCCATAGTAAAGATATCACCACTTAGAACCCTGGCTGTTCATGGAGTGCAAAAAGACTCCTCTAAATGGATATCACAAAAGTGGTGAAGTGATTTTTATTTCACAGAGAAGTAGGCCCTGGTTTGCATGCAGGGCCATGGTCCTGAGACTGGGCTTCGTCCTGCTAAAATTCTGAAAGGATCAGGATTTCTCCCAGACTAAAGATGCCAACACTTAGAACCCTCGCCACCTTTGCAGAGACTCTATGTTCCTACAAAATGGTATAGAGAAACTTAGAGGCCGTGGGTTTTTTCAGAGAAAAAATTGCCAATGTTCTTATCCAGGGCCCTTGGCCTGAGACTGGGTGTCTGACTCTGCAAATTGTGAAAGGATCTGGATTTCTCCGAGACTAAAGATGCCACCACTGAGAACCCTGGCTGTTCATGGAGTGCCAAAAGCCTCCTCTAAATGGATATCACAAAAGTGGTGAAGTGATTTTTATTTCACAGAGAAATAGGCCCTTCTTTTCATGCACGTCCATGGTCCTGAGACAGGGCTTCAGCCTGCTAAAATTTCAAACCTAATGATTCCTCGAAGACTAAAGATGACAGCGGTTAGGAGCCTGGCTACATTTGGTGAGACCAACACTACTTCCAAACTGGTAATAGGAAACTGCGAGGGTGTGGTTTTATTCAGCGTGAAAATGGCCAATGTTCATATCCTGGGATATTGGCCTGAGACGGGGCGTCTGACATCTCTAATCCCGAAAGGATCAGGATTTCTCCCAGACTAAAGACGCAACCACTTAGAATCCTGGGTACTTTTGGAGAGACAATGTCTTCCTTGAAACGGCCATTAAGAAACTCGGAGGGTGTGTTTTTTTTCAGAGGGAAAATAGCCAATGTTCATATCCAGGGCAATGGGCCTGAGACTGGGCATCTGAAAGGCAAAATTCCGAAGGGATCAGGATTTCTTCCAGACTAAAGATGTAACCACTTAGAATCCTGGCTACTTTTCGAGACCAACACTACCTCCCAGCTGGTATTAAGTAACTGGGAGGGGGAGGTTTTTTTTTTCAGAGGAAAATGGTCCATGGTCGTATCCAGGGCAATTGGCCTGAGATTGGGCATCTGACAGTTAAAATTCTGAAAGGATCAGGATTTCTCCCAAATTAAATCTGCCACATCTTAGAATCTTGGCAACATTTGAGGAGACTGTATATTCCTCAAAACTGCCATTAAGAAACTGGGAGTGTGTGGTTTTTTTCAGAGGGAAAATTTCCATTGTTCATATCCTTGGCCTTTGGCCAGAGACTGGGTGTCTGACAGCTGAAATTCCGAAAGGATCAGGATTTCTCCCAGACTAAAGATGCCAGCAGTTAGAAGCCTGGCTACTTTTGGAGAGACCAACACTACCTCCAAACTGGTATTAAGAAACTTGGAGGTTGTGGTTATTTTGGGAGTGAAAATTGCCAATGTTCGTATCAAGGACAATAGGCCTGAGACTGGGCGTCTGACATCTCAAATTACGAAAGGATCAGGATTTCTCCCAGAATAAAGATGCCAGCACTTAGAACTCTGGCTACTTTTGGAGAGACAATGTCTTCCTCAAAACTGCCATTAAGAAACTGGGACGGTGTGGTTTTTTTCACAGCAAATATGGCCAATGCATGTTTCCCGTGCCTTTGCCCAGAGTGAGGGCGCCTGAATGCTAAAATTCTGAATGGATCTGGATTTCGCCCAGACTAAACATGCCAGCACTGAGAACCTTGGTAACTTTTGGAGCGACTGTATCTTCCTCCAAGGTGGAATTATGAAACTGGGACGGTGTGTTTTTTTTCAGAGGGAAAATTGCCATTGTTAATATCCAGGGTCCTTGGTCTGCCAGGTAAAATTTTTAAAGGATCAGGATTTCTCCCAGGCTAAAGATGCCACCTCTTAGAACCCCGGCTACTTTTGGAGAGACAGTGTCTTCCTCCAAACTGGTATTATGAAAATGGGACGGTGTGGTTTTTTCAGAGGGAAAAAGGCCATTGTTCGTATCCATGGCAATGGGCCTGAGACTGGGTGTCTGAGAGCTAAAATTCTGAAGGGATCGGGATTTCTCCCAGACTAAAGATGCCACCACTTATAATCCTTGCTACTTTTGGAGAGACCAACGCAACCTCAAAACTGCTATTAAGAAACTGGGAGGGTGTGGGTTTTTTCAGAGGGACAATGGCCAACATTCGTATCCATGGCAATGGGCCTGAGACTGGGCATCCGACAGCTCAAATTCCGAAAGGATCAGGTTTTCTCCCGTACTTAAGATGCCACCTCTTAGAACCCTGGCTGCTTTTGGAGAGACAATGTCTTCCTCACAACTGCCATTAAGAAACTGGGACGGTGTGGTTTTTTTCAGAGGGAAAATTGCCATTTTTCATATCCAGGGCCCCTGGCTTGAGACTGAGCGTCTGAAAGGTAAAATTCCAAAGGCATCAGGATTTCTCCCAGACTAAAGATGCAACCACATAGAATCCCGGCTATTTTCAAGAGAGCAAGACTACCTCCAAACTGGTATTAAGAAACTGGGAGGGTGTGTTTTATTTTCATAGTGATAAAGGCCAATGTCCGTATCCAGGGCTCTTGGCCTGCGACTGGGCGTCTGACAGCTCAAATTCCGAACGGGTCAGGATTTCTCCTAGACTAAAGATGCAACCACTTAACATCCTGGGAACTTTTGGAGCGACAATGTCTTCCTCAAAATGGCCATTAAGATACTGGGAGGGTGTGGTTTTTTTCAGAGGGAAAATAGCCAATGTTCGTATCCAGGGCAATTGGCCTGCGACTGGGCGTCTGGCAGCTCTAATTCCGAAAGGGTCAGGATATCTCCGAGACTAAAGATGCCACCACTGAGAACCCTGGCTGTTCATGGAGTGCCTAAAGCCTCCTCTAAATGGATATTACAAAAGTGGTGAAGTGATCTTTATTTCACAGAGAAATAGGCCCTTGTTTGCATGCAGGGGCATAGTCCTGAGACTGGGTTTCGGCCTGCTAGAATTCCAAACCTAACGATTTCTCCCAGAATAAAGATGCCAGCAGATAGAAGCTTGACTGCTTTTGGAGAGACCAACACTACCTCCAAACCAGGATGATGAAAATGGGAGGGTGTGGTTTTTTTTCCGGAGTGAGAATGGCCAATGTTCATATACAGGGTCACTGGCCTGAGACTGGGCGTTTGACAGCTAAAATTCCGAAAGGATCAGGATTTCTCCTAGACTAAAGATGCAACCACTTAACATCCTGGGAACTTTTGGAGCGACAATGTCTTCCTCAAAATGGCCATTAAGATACTGGGAGGGTGTGGTTTTTTTCAGAGGGAAAATAGCCAATGTTCATATCCAGGGCAATTGGCCTGCAACTGGGCGTCTGGCAGCTCTAATTCCGAAAGGGTCAGGATATCTCCGAGACTAAAGATGCGACCATTGAGAACCCTGGCTGTTCATGGAGTGCCTAAAGCCTCCTCTAAATGGATATTACAAAAGTGGTGAAGAGATCTTTATTTCACAGAGAAATAGGCCCTTCTTTGCATGCAGGTCCATGGTCCTGAGACTGGGCTTCTGCCTGCTAAAATTCCAATCTGAATGATTCCTCCCAGACTAAAGATGCCAGCAGTTAGAAGCCTGGCTACTTTTGGAGTGACCAACACTACGTCCAAACTGGTATTAAGAA